>JAJPUD010019024.1:0-27368 GCA_023553655.1 Myrmecobius fasciatus
GAAAATGACGGCGTTCAAGTCAGATGTTCCAAGTTGAAATCATAGCCCCATTGCTTATGAAACATGTGACTTTGAGCAAGTCACCTGATTGGAGTACAGATTCCAGTTCTGTCTGTTACTTCTGTGTGACTGGGCAAGTCACTTAGTAATAACCGCATTTATATACCACTTTAGGGTTTGCAAAGCACTTTGCAAATATTATCTCATTTGATTTTCTCACGATCCCGGGAGGGAGGTGTGATTATTGGCCCTATTTTACAGGTGAGTAAACTGAGGCAGACAGCAATCAAATGATTGGCCCAGAGTCAAGTGTCTGAGGCTCAATCTGAATTTGGGTCTTTCTGACCTCAAGTCCAGCATTCTAACCTAGCTGCCCAAACTTCCCCTTCCTGAACCCTTTACGTACACTTTGCCTACCTCATCTCTAAAATCAGATCACCTTGGATTAGGTGATCTATAAAGTCCTTCCTGTTTCTAAATCTAGGATCCTATGATTCTATGATCCAAAATTAATCTGTGTATACCTCAGTTTTCTGAGCGTATCCTTTTCAGCTCTAGATCTCAAGTCCCAGGATGCTTTGAGGTTAGATGGGAACAGGAACTACTTATTTTAGAGATGGAACAATTGGGGCCCAGAGTGAATGACTGATTTGTCCAAGGCATAAGTGTCAGAGCTATAGTCCATCTTTCCTGCCTGCCAGCTTGAGAAAGGAGGAGCTATGGAATCATCGAGGTGGAGGGAATAGTACGGGTCATCTAACCTTGTATCATGGCTATGTCAGAATGCTAGATCTGAAAGGGACCTTAGAACCTTTAGAACATAGAACATAAGCTGGCAGAGCCCTCACCCAATATTACTGTCAGATCTGAGAGAAACCTTAAAAAACAGCTGGGGGACTTCATCTAATCCAACCCAGCCCGTTTCAGATGGGGAAATTGGCCCCGGAGAGATAATACTCCCTATTCAAGGTCTGGACATTGTAATTTGCCCTAGGACTAGAACTCAGGTCTCCCGATTTCCTTTGCACCCATTGCCTCTCTATAAGAATCCCTCAAAGCTCTCCCTGACACATGGCCATCCTGCCCTTATTTGAATCTCTCTAGGGACAGAGAGCTCACTTCTCCACCCATTCCATTGTGAGACAATTACAGGCTTTAAACAAGTCTTAAGCTGGGCTAAAATCTGTCTGTTTATGCCCCTCCCAACATTCAGCCCATATCTGCCTTCTGGGGTCAAAGTGACTGTTTCTTCTCCATTATAGATCATTGGGCAGCAGGATAGCAGGAGTTCTATCAGGAGCATAAGTTGCTGGGGGAACTTGGGTCAGAATCCCAGTCCTGCTCCGCTTCATACTGACTATGTGTTCTTTGTCACTGTCTCCCACGTGGTTTTCTGAGCTCAAAAATGAAAAGGTTGTGTCCGATGATCTTCAAGCCACCTTGAAACTTCAGCTCCCATGAGCCTAGGAAGGGAGCGGTCACATCTTCCCTTCGCTCCACAAAACACATGGCCTCCCTTTCCACAGCTGTCTAGAGTTCAGAGCCTGGTTGGCAAGGGATAAGGGGAGTTTGGGACAGAAAAAGACCTGGAGAATACCATGTAGGGAGCAGGCTTGTCTCAGCGGGCCAGGACAGGATGGCAAGGATCTCTCCCATTCCTCTGGTGTTGCTTCTGGGGCTCATGAGTGCCCAGGCAGTCACGAGATAAGGGTGAGGACTTTAGAATGACCCCCGAGGGCACGGACTGAAACCAAAGAAGTCCACACAGCTGTTGAAAACTGTTGCCCCTCGTGTCTTCTCTGATCAGACCTAGTTTGCCTCCGACCTACTGAAGAGTTCCAAGGGCGGGCAGGCAGGCCTGTGCCCCATCATGCTCTATAAATGACCCACCAGCGGCTGCCAAGCCTGGGCCTCCAAAGGCCAAGCACCTGGCAGTCATTCTAGGCAACAGTGCCAGCTCAAGTAATAATAACGATTATAGCTACATGTATATAACAATTGGCATCCTTTATTTTGGGGATTGAGAGAGAGAACTAGAGCACGTTAAGAATATAGATGTCAGAGCGGTACCGGACCTCTGAACTTTATAAAGCTTGAATGGACCTTAGAACACAGAGTGTTAGAAATAGAAGGGATATTAGAATCAGAATGGCAGAGCTGTTGGGGACCTTAGGGCAGGGAATATCAGAGTCACAAGGAGTCTTAGAACACATAATATCAGAGCTGGGAAAGTCTCTAGAACAGAGTATCAGAGCTGAAAGAGACCTTAGAACAGAGCATTCAGAGACTGGAAGCTCCGTAGGACACACAATGTCAGAACTGGAAGAGCCTTAAAACAGGGAGCATCAGAGCTGAGACAGTCCTCATAACACAGAATGTTGGAACTAGAGGGTCCTCCAACAGACAATATCGAATTAGAGACCTGAAAAATAATCCTGTGGCACACACACATCCATACACACACACATACACACACACACACACACACACACAAGATGAGGCTCAAAACAGTGAAATGACTTCAAAGTGACTTCAAGTCTAACATTATTTGTACTATCCCATGATGCCTTTGTCCTAATAAGGTAACATTATCTTCACAGTGGGAGGACATCTGGAGTGTTTTTTCCCTTTCCTCTGCTTTAATATTTGTGTGGTTTCCTGGATATTGGCCCTGTTATCTCCTTCCCCCCACCTCTACATGGCCTCCATGCCTTTGTAATTCTTATCCCCAAATCCTACTGACCAGGGCTGAAGCTAACGCTTCCCAAGATTCCCCAAGGCACTGTGGGTAGTGTTAGTGGGAGGAGCTTCCTTGAATTATTTTAGCTCTTGAGGACACCATGAATTTTTTAGACTTTCATTCTTTTTCCTTTTCTAGTTCCATGAGTCTTCAATAACACCTCTTACAGCACTTAGCACGCACAGCTAATATGTCTGCTTCTACCTGCCAATTGTCTTTCCATTGCCCGTTGGTTTCATCCCCATTGCAAGTCATCAGAGATATGCTGTTAAATGAGTCACTTTACTGAGGGGACGTGTCAGTATTTTACCTTCAAGTGTTGGCCATTTCAATGGTCTGAATAACCTCTCCACGGATGAAGATGATTTCTTAATAGATGGTCTTCTGCTATGGTCAAAACATTCATCCTTCCATGGCTACCTTGGTGAGGAGACTCTTCGAGCAAAGCTAGAGTAGTTGTCAAATGAGAGAGGTAGAGTCCACGCCTTGACTTGCCCATGCTTGAAATTTTTCCAGCTTATTGGAAACTTCTAGCACTCATTCTTTGTTACTACAGAATCTAGGGTGACCAGAAGACTATTAGGATTTTAATGAGTTTGGGGGGAAAAAAGTAACTTAAGTTCACTAATACTGCCATGAACTTTCTCGAATGTAATCTAGCCCCTTTTTTCCTTCCACTTTCTTTTTGGGCTCTTTCCATTAGGACATGGAAGCTCGTATCCAACAGATATATACTGCTTAAATAGATGGGTGTATAGGTATATCCACAATACATATATGTATGTACGTGTATGCATACATGCATATACATGCACGTGTATATGTGTGTCATATATGAATGTGGATATATATCATATATGTATTTGCATATATATTTATGTCAAGTATATGTACAAGTTCAAGAAGCTGCCTATCCAACTGTAGGGAGGGCATCATGAAGGCATTGGGTAGAGAGGGCGGACCTTTGATTTCAATGGTGTAGACCATAAAGAACTCTCCAGTGGGCAAACTCTATTTACCATGCAGATCTCAACCTGCTCTGCAATTTATAGTCTGAAAGAATTGCCTGGGGGAGGAGAAGTTAGGTGACTCACTCAGGGTCACCCAGCGAGTGTACGTTAAAGAGCAAAGCAGAACCCAGATCATATTGATTCCAAGTCCATTTCTCTGTTCGCCATGCCTCGCTCTCCATCAATCTGGGCAAGAGGCATTTTTTATAATCCTTCATTTTTCTAGTGTGGATGGTTAAAGCAATTTCTCTCATTTTCCTGTAGACTTCACTGAAGAGGCTTTGCATTGCTCTGAGGCCCAATGCAATTAGTATGATGTCACATGTAAATTGGAGCATCCGGAGAATCTTGCTACCAATGGGGAATCCTCTTATTTGGACTATGTAAAACAGTCTCCGGGACACTGGTGAACATATAACTTCTTGTTTAACACCTCATTTGATTTCAATGTTCAGTGAGTCAATAAACAAAGCTTTCCACTGTCAATCAATCAACTAGTACCTGCTGTGTGCCAGGCAGAGAATACAGCCTGAAATGAGCCAAGCCTTGCACTGAGGGAGATTGCGTTCTATGGGGAGAGATGATATAGCGAAGGCTCAGTCTATGTCCAATAAGTAGCAGTTCAACTTGGAGGGCAGGAGGACAACGGGTGGCCAACGGGGAGGCTGGGTATCGGGAAAGGCCCCGGGAGAATTGGGAAGCAAATAAGAGAGTCTGAGGGAAGGAGCTGAGTTGGGAGCACTAGGAATTCTTGTGTGAATTTAGGTATTGTCCATATACAAGATGTCTGCTCCAAGCAGGGGATTCGAGCTTCCACTTGGCTCCAGCAAGTCCATTTATTTCTCAAAACCAATAGAGTCGACACAGTCAGATCAAACCCCCTTCATACCTTCGGAGTCCATTATACAAATAAAGTCAGTCAGTCAATAAGCATTTATTAAGTGTCGACTGTGGGCCAGGCACTGTGTTGGGCCCTGGGATACAGAGAATGGCAAAAGACAATCTCTGCCCTGAAGGAGCTTCCAGTCTAATGGAGAGACAGCAACTCTGTACTATAAACAATAGACAGGGAGAAGTTAGAGATAATTGACAGAGGGAAAGCACTAGAATTAAAAGGGGAGCAATGGGGAAATGCTTCCTGTAAGAGGCAGGATTTTAGCTGGGACTTGAAGGAAACCAAAGAAAGAGGATCGAGAGCATTCTAGGCACAGAGGCAGCCATTAAAAAGGCCCACGGCTGGGAGACAGAACAGCAAAAGAGGCTGGTGTCACTGGACTGAAGAAAAGGAGAGCTCTGTTGGGGAAGGTGCCGTGTCTGCTCCTTTCCCGGGTTTTCATTCAGGCCATCCTTGACCATGCTCTTAGGCCATGAGTTCCAGTCTTACATCCCTAACTCCCTTTTGGACCTCTCAAATGAGAAGCTTTCCAGATAGCTTCAATTCAACATATCCAAGACCAACAAACAGCCTTCCCTCTTGCTAATCCCCCTCTTGCAGCCAATGATATCATCATCGTCCCAGTGACTGAGGCTCTCTCACCCGCCCTCCATTTCCAAACCATTTGTCAAGTTGTCTGGTTTCTAGCTTTGCATTGTCTGTGATACATAAGCCCTTCTGTCCTTTGACCCTGGACTCTGGACAAAGCCCTTATGGCTCATACCCGGACTATTGTTTGGCCTTCAAGTCTCTTGCTTCAAGTCTGTCTCCACTCTCACCTGTCAAAATGACCTTCCCCAAGCACAGGCTGTGAGCTTTAGGGATCTAACCATGTCTCCCTTCCTCTTCCACTCAATAAACTCTCATGGCCACCTATGACCTCCAGCATCAAATGTAAAAATCCTCTGGTTGGCTTTGAAAACCCTTCGCAAACTCCCCTCGTTCTACCTTTTCACTCTTCTTACAACAGACTTCCCTCTTTGTACTCTGAAATCCAGCGACACTGTTCTTGACACACACACAGCTCCCCTTTTCTGGACTCGGCCATTTTCACTCACTGACCTCCAGGCCTGGAACTCTCTCCCACCTCCTCTCTGCCTCCTGGCTTTCTTCAGATCCCAGCTCAAATCCCACCTTCTGCAAGAAGCCCTTCCTGGTCAGCCCTGCCTTATCTCAGTTTCTCTGTCCTTTATCTTCAATTTCTCCAGTGTATCTGGTTCATACACATATGGTCTCCTCCATTAGAGGGCAGGGACATTGTGGGGTTGGGAAGCATTTTGTTTTATCATCAGCTCTTAGCTCTGTACCTGGAGCTGAGTAGGTACTTTGTACAAATGGAGATGCAAATGCTTGTTGACTTGACTGGACTTTCCCATTTGGGAACCTCAGTTTCCTCCTCTGTAAAACGAATCCTCCAACATTCTATATTCTGTATTGTATGATTCTTATGATAAGAGGACTTTTTCACTCTCTGTGGATCATCTCCCCCTTAGCCCTTTTCAGTTTCTGTCTCTTTTTTCTTGGGGGAAAGTCAATACTCTTTGGATGACACTGTTAAAACATTTTCCTGTTCTCTTCTATCAGCAATGACAATGTACCCAAGGCAAGAGTTGTCCTTAGATAATAGATAGTCAACTGCATTGAGGAGATAAAACTCAGTAAGCCTAGATTTGGAGCACAAATCCCCAGGTCTGGATGCAATCCTAGAACCCGACACTTCAGAAATGTGCGGCTCTTTGAGAACAAGAATTATAATAACAACTGAAAGTCATTTAGCCTCTTTGAGAATAATAATAATAGCTGAAAATCATTTAACCTCTTTGAGAATAATAACAATAACAGCTAACACTTATATAGTTTAAAGATCTTTACAAATATAATTTCCTGCCATCCTCACAACAAACCTGGGGAGACAGTGCTATTCTTATCCTCATTTTATAAATAAAGAAACTGAGGCAAATGAAGTGAATGACTTACCGAACATCACACAGCTCATATGTATCTGAGGCAGGATTCGGACTCTTCTCTTCCCGACTCCAGGCCCAGTCTGCTGCCGTCTCATCTATAATTGAAGATAATAGTTTCACACTTTACCTCATGGGACTATAGAAGAGAAAGAGCTTTGTAAACCTCAAAGCACTAGAATGGGGGATCTTAACTTTTTTGGAGTCAGAGACCCCTCTGACAGACTGGAGAACCTAGGAAGCTCATCTCAGAATTTTTTAAATAGAAATGTTTTTAAATAGAAATAAAACCCATAGGATTACAATGGAAATCAACCATACTGAAATACAGTTAGTGGGATTTTTTAAAAACTCATGGACTCCAAGTTAAGAACCTCTTGACCTAGAGAAATTTGTTGTTCAATTGTTTCAGTCACGTTTGCCACTCTATGACCCCATTTGGAGTTTTGTTGGCAAAGATGCCAAAGTGGTTTGCCATTTCCTTCTCCAGCTTATTTTATAGATGAGGAAACGGAGGCAAGCAGGATAAAGTGACTTGCTCAAGTGTTTCCGGCGAGCCTTGAACTCAAGATTAGTCTTCCTGATTCTAAGCTCAGTACTCCATTGCAGCACCTCCCAGCTGCCCCAGAACCAGAGAATTGTGAATGGCTATTCATAAACAATGATGGATGTAGTGTAGTTGAAACAACACTGTCTCTGGAGTCAAAAGATCTGGGTGTAAATCAGCCCTTCTATTCTTACTGCCTGTGTGACCTTTGGCAAGTCAATTCCCTTTCCTCTGCCTCAATGTCCTCATCTGTAAAATGAAGAGATTGGTTTCGATGGCCTCGGAGGTCCCCTCCACTTCTGAGCAAGTGACTCAAACTTTCTGTGTCTCAGTTTCCTCATGTGCAGAATGAGGGGGGTTGGACTAGATGGCCTGTGAGGTCCCCTCCGACTTCATTGCTTTGATCTTGACCCTGAAACTCACTGGCCTCGTGACATTAGACAAACCCACTCAACCTTGTGTTTCTCTCTTCTCTAGGACACTGCTTATCCTATTTACCCCAGAAGGCTGTGGAAGAGTGCTCTGTAACCCTTCAAGCTCCATCTAAAGGGGAGCGCTTATTATTATGGACATCATCACAGTCATTAAGACAGCTGCCTCTGTGCCTCCTTGTTAGGAGCAGAGCAAAGATGAAGAAGCTACACCAAGAACGTGAGTCCAAGTTCCGCAGTCGGCTCTAAACTTTGCCCATGACGTGACTGATGGATGGGTGGCCTTTTGTTCTCCCCCCCTTCTCCCGCAGACCTCTCCCTGAGTCTCCTGACACTTTGTTTGCAATCTTCCATCCTTCTCCTTTCAAGAAGGAAACATTTCAGCCCAGACTAAGCAATTAGAATCATAGATCAAGAGACTTGAGCAGGGATCTCAGCGGTCCGAGGTCTCATTTTACAGAGGAGGAAACTGAGGCCGAGGGAGGAGAAGCCACTTGATCCAAGTCACGCAGGCAGCGAGTGACGGAGTCGGGACGCCGACTGAAATGCTTCGACTCCAAATCTGGGGTTCTTGCCAATGCAGTGCTCCTTTTTTTTTTTTAAATGTCAGACTCAGTTACCGAAGTCTCATATACATCTCTCAACACCATGAAATAAAGGGGAAAGTTTTCCTTCATGCAAGTGGCTCGTTTTGTAATAGCATTTCCAGCATCAGTGGGTGTTTTGTTGTTATGAGAAAATCTGTTGGAATCACAATGTACTGTTTAGACAGCTCACATCAATTGAAATGTTCAATGTGATGGCAAAATCCCTCCCTCCCCCGCCCAATCCAATTTAACCAAAGATGGTTTTTTTATTAAAAGAAACTTTCGGAGGATGAAACACAAACAGATAATAACTCATTCATTCAACAAATATTTATCGAGCAGGGTTTCAAAGGTGCCCGAACCCCTTCTCATCCTCCCGCATGAATCCCCCGCCTTTACGGGGCTGACTGATGGATTCTGTTCTAAGTATCAAATTCCCTAAGTGTGACAGAAAAGAACAATGGGAAAATGAATGGTTCAAGCTCCCTCTCCTACTCCCAGGCCTGATTTCTCCATCCGTCTCTCCACCCGGCTCCCATTAAGAAAACTTGGCCATCCACTCCGTTACCTTTCTAGCACTAATGTGATAGCACAGGGAGCTTGTTCAGTCTTCATTTTCAAAGAGGAAGAAGCACTGAAAGGCAGAGCTAGAAGGGGAAACCAGGGATGTCAGAAGCTGGAGGAGCCCTAAAATACCATCCAGTTGACTAGGGTCATTTTATAGATGAGAAAACTGAGGCTCGAGAGAGACAGAGATAGAGACAGAGAGAGATAGAGAGACAGAGAGACAGACACAAGTGAATTTCTCAATATTGCATCAGTGATTTCTAGAACCCAGATCACTAGATTCTTCTTGTTCTTCTTCCTTCATTCTAGAAACTAGATTCTTCATCCACTATTCTTTTCACCAGTAAAGTTAAACCATTTCTTCCTCAAATTAAGTCAAGGAACATTTATTGCCGGCAAATAGACTGTTCTTGCCCTTAGGAAGCTGATATTCAAATGGGAGAAGATAGTACCCCAAAAAGACCTGAAAGGGAGAGGAGAGGGGAGAAAGAGAGATACCCAGGTGAAGGCATGGTAGCAAAGTCCAAAGAGTCAGAAGACAGAGAAGGATGACCAGCCCAGGAGCCTCTTCAAAAAAAAGGCCCTGGGAGGAACACACCAATGGGAGAAGGGGGCCTAAGGAGCAGAAGGACGTGCTAGGGCACGGAGGGAGCCATGGTGAAGTCCAGAAAGTCAGAAGGGAGTGTGAATGAGAAACAAAGGCTAGCGGGCCTGAGCCCGGGGAGATTTCATAGGGCACTGCTAAGTTGGATAGCTAGTTCACGGCAAGGAAAGCAAAAACCCTTCTTGCTCATTTCTGCCTGGTTAAAACCTGCTCGGCCTTCAAGATCCAATTAAAGTACTGCAACCTTCCCTTGCCTTCCTCCTCTCCCCAAGACTAAAAAGGATTTCTTCTTCTTCAAATTGTCCTCTGGATGGTTTTCTCCATCGCTCCATCTATCCTATCTATCACATGTGATGGAATTCTATTCTATCACATCCATGCTTATATGGGGATTTATTAACCTAATTAACAGGTGTTTCTAATGCCTCCTGAAAGTTCACTGGGGGAAACTGAGGCAACGAGGGAAGTAAGAAATATGCATAAGTGCACATTTCCCAACATCCTAATTGCTTTTCCCTTTGCCCTTTTTGAGACTTCTGCTGTCTTTTTTGTTTGTTTGTTTATTTCTGTCCCAGGCAACTGTGACTTCTATGATGGGGAGCTCCCCGTGGGAAGAGGTGCCCATAGTCATTTGCTGGTTGCAAATCCTGCCCCCAACCCACCTCACCCCTCCACTGGAAGAATTGGAGTGGATTCTGGGGAGCAGCACAGAGATCCATTGGAGAAAAGTGGCCAAGGTGCTGGGGATGTGAGGCAGACAGGTAATCCACTCCCAGGCCTAATGAACTGCTGCTTTGCTCAGTCGGCACACTTCAGTGAGTTCCAGATACTCAACCCTTGTACTTTCTTCCACAAGGTGTGGAAGAGACCACCCAGCCAAGTAAGTAACTCTACTTCCGTTTTTCTGGTGAAGTTCTACTTAAACTTACTATTTGTTTTATTAATGTTAAAAAAAGTCATGTGACTTTTGGATCATCTGATCATTATGAATAGGGTGGCTTCTTCAGTTGGTAAAGTCTTCATATAGAGGCAGCCAGAGAGCACAAGAAATAGAGTGCTGGGCCCGGAGTTAGGAAGACTGAGTTCAAATCTGGCCTCAGACATTTAATAACTATGTAACCCTGGGCAAGTCATTTAACCTGATTTGCCTCAGTTTCCTCATCTGTAAAATGAGCTCAAGGAAAAAAATGGCAGACCGCTCCGTGTATCTTTGCCAAAAAACAAATGGATCACAGAGTCAGACGTAACTGAAAAACGACTGAACGATAACAACAGAGCATTATGAATGAGCTCGATTGACATGAAAACAAGACAAGAAGAGAGATTTTTCCCATTAGGGTAACTGTGAAATGAGATCTTTATCATATTCCTACACCAGGATCGAACCCAAGGCCAATTCCCAGCTGCTACAGACTTTGTAAACTTGGGCAGTTGAAAAGGAGAGGAGCTCAACAGTTTGAAGACTGAAGCCCCTCTTGTTGAGCACACTTTGTGCACTGATGAAACCTCCTGGCTGGTGACATGGGGAGTGCCATGTCTTAGCCAAATCTGATATCACTCTTCCTGAATGGGTAGTTAATTAACTAAGTGGCGGTCTACTTTTCTGTAGGGCACAGAAAAGAGGGCCATGAGCCAGATGAGATTTCAATTGCTTTTGGAGCAGCCCCAAATGTGTATGTCGCCCACACCAAGGTTTTTGTAACCCTAGATACAAAGCCCCGGCACATCTTGGGTCGAGAGTCGACGAAAAGTTTACATTTATATGGAACTTTACAAAGCCCTTTTGCATTCATGTCCATGTGGATTCACAGACTTTTGAAGCTGGGATCATATGTGCTCTACCCCCATTCTCCGTTCCCATTTAACAGATGAGAAAACTGAATTTCACGGTGTTGCCCAACCAGATTAATGTGTAACTGGAAAATATTTAGCAATATTAACAAGATACAATAGAACGTAAGATCATAGGATTTAGACGTGGGAGTTTCTCCAGCCCACATCTCGTTTTACAGGTAGAGAAACTAATGAGTTTTAAATTTAACAGAGATATTAATCTCAAACGTAGTTGGGATATGAGTCCAGGCCTTTTGACCTTAAAGCAAATGCTCTTTCTTTATACTTGTCTCCTTCTCTTTCCTCCCTAATCATCACAGCTCAGTGATTAGAGGGATGGGACTAGAGTCAGGAAGACATGATCTGAAATGTGGCCTCCGACAGTTACTAAGTGATCCTGGGCAAGTCACTTAACCCTGTTTGTCTCAGTTTCCTCAACTATAAAATGAAGGTAATAACAGCAATGATTCCCCCAGGGTTGTTCTGAAGATCAAATGAGATAACATTTGTGGAAAAACACCCACTTAGTGCAGTGGCTGGCACATAGTAGGCACTATATAAACAAAACCTATAAACTCGCAGATATGTTCTTGAAACAGCCTCCTACGTAGGCTCTTGGCTTCTAGCCTCTCCTCTCTCTGATTCATCCTTCATACAGCAGCCAAAATAATTTTCTAACAGAACAAGTCTGACCATGACACTATACTGCTCAATAGCTTTCAATGGATCCCGCTTTATCTGAGAATAAAATACAACTGTCTTGGCGGGTGGAGTCTGTCATCATTAGGATCTAGTCTGTACTCTAGGCTTCCCTCATCTTGCTTATTTTCCCTCCGCATTCATCTAGTTAGATGAGTCCTCTCAGCCAACCTCAAAAGCCCCAAATTCTGCCTCCGAGACCGGCAGTTCACTTGCCAGGAACGCCCTCTCTTCCTCACTGCTGCCTCCTTCAGTGTGTTCCCTCCTACAGGAAGTCTTGCCTGATCTCCCCACTTATTCATTCTGCTCTCCCCTTCCTCAAGTTACATTGGATTTATTTCTTTAAAGGCCATATCCCCAAGTAGGATGCAATCTCCTCAAAGCCGGGAGCCGGTTCTTTTTGTTTTTTATAACCCTAGTGCTTTGTATATAGTAAGCACTTAATCAATGCTCATCAGATGGGAAATTGGAACTAGCAGTCTATTTAGAGAGGTGAGCCCCTGTGTCTTGGGCGTCTCTGGAGCCTTCCCATCTCCCTCTCCCCTCATTCCCTGAAGGTGGCTTTCCTGTCTCTTTCCCCAGATTCAAAGGCCCCTTCCAGTTATGAAGGAGGGGGAAGTGGATTGATTCAGAAGCACCCAAGGGAGAAATGAGCCTCCCCCTCCCCCAATCCTGTCTTCAAGCTGGGAGCCGGTGAAAGCAATGCGGGAGATGGGATCCTTTCTCTGGACCCTGGACACATTCCTCCGCACCAACTCAATCTTTCCACCTTCCCATCCTGGCACCGAACTGAAACCCGAGGCCCAGATGACTCACCCGCCTCTATTCATCCTGGAAGGCATGTCAGATGCTCAGGGCTAGGAATAGGGCCTTGGGGCCCACCCACCTGCTCCGGGCCAATAAGTATTTTCGGCACTGTTACCCCATCATCTTACCAATATGGGCAGATCTCGTGTCTGGAGCCAGTGAAAAGCTGACATGGCTAACAGAGCTTGCCAAAGGCCTTTTACATTCACAATTCCACAGAGGCTGGAACCAGGATCACGGATCCTCTGCCCCCTATCCTACCTTCCCATTTAACAGATGAGAACACTGAGTTTCACTCAGTGCTACCTGGTCAGATTAGATCAGAACTGGGAACTATTTAGCAAAAACACAAGAGAACATAGATAACGTTCACGCGGAGGTTTCAAAGTCAATACGCACCTGCAGTTTAGCGGCCTTTCTGTTTACGTTTAATACTACTACTTTAGAACATAGAAAGACAAAACCACAAAGGGGTGCGGTGGACAGAGCGCTGGACTCAGAGCCAGAACACGAGTTCGGATCCGGCCTCGGACACTATTGTATCCCTGAGCAAGTCACTTGATCTGTTTGCCTCTGTTTCCCCATCTGTAAAATAGAGATTACAATAGCACTTCCCTCCTAGAGAAATTGTTGTGAAGACCCAATAAGATAATATTTGCAAAAAGGGCCTAGCACAATGCCTGGTCCATAGGAGGTATATGTATTTATATCTTACCTATTATTAGTATTACAAGGGATCTTAGAATATTGAAAATAGAATAGCAGGGGCAGCTAGTTGGTGTAGTGGATAGAGCACCAGCCTGAAGTCAGGAAGACCTGAGTTCAAATCTGGCCTCAGACAATTAACACTTCCTAGCTGTGTGATCCTGAGCAAGTCACTTAACCCCATTTGCTTCAGCAAAAAAAAAAAATGTAAATGCCTATTCTTTATTGTTTTTCTTCATCATCATCATCATCATTATTACTACTACTATTACAAGGGTCCTTGGAACATTGAAACTAGAATACTAGTGCTGAAAAGGACTTTAGGAAAGACCATCACAGCTAGGAGGACACATGGCGTGTGGCTTATTGATAGGAGGGACCCCAGCCCACATGACATAGAATATTTTGCTTCCAAATGATCTGAGAATACAGAACGTCAGAGGAGGATGGGTTCTTCCAACACAGCATCGGAGTCAGAAGGAATGCTTGAGAGGCTTACCCAGAATGCTCCACTTTGGAGGGTCCCAGGAATAGTTGTTCTCCCAATGGGAGGGCCCAAGAACATAAAATGTCAATGCTAAAAGGGGCCCGGGAAGCCAGAATGGCCAAAGTGAGAGGCCCCTTTGAGGGTATTTCATCATGACTGGTGGGGTGCACCTGAACATCCCCAGCCTCTGTGTGCCCCCCCTTTCCTGCTAATTTTGTTTCTATGCATGACACCTTGTCTGTCCCTTCAGAAGTTTGCAGTCTTTGGCATCCCTAAGAATTCAATCAAGGCAGGCTCCCTGGCCAGTTGCCATGGCAACCTCAAGCCCCAAGAAGCTGCTCAAAGGGTGGAGGGATGCAAGCAACTATCAGCAACTTTCTTCCTGCTTTTCTCAGGGAGAGCCAGAGGAAAGACCAAGCATTATTAGTGAGTAATTGAGGCTCTACTGCCCAGAGTAATTGCCAAACTGCTGCCCTCATACTTAAGCCTCTGCTGATGGCCATTGAAGGGGAAGGGCAATTTAAGTTGATCCGCGTGCTATCTGCCAGTTGTCCAGACCCCAACCAGAACCCTGGCACGGAAGTGATTGGTTCAATCAGCCATAGTCATGAAATCGGCACAACCCATAATAAAAGTCAAAGACTCGAGCCTTGCAGCTTTACAATCAAATTAGGGAGACCCAAAAAGGGAGGGGGGAGCCCACAAAGGAAAGAGCCTTTCTGAAATTCTTACCAGACCCCAGTAAATACTACCACTTTTACAAAGATTGCCCCTGTGATGTTGTGCACCCCAGAGACACTGACACGAAGACTTGGTGGGGTTAGGAGAAGGAGTGTCTGTAAAACAGCCTTTCCCAATTAATCCATGATGTTAATATTTTAGACCTTTTGGCTTTTGGAAGAAATTGTCCTTCCATGGAAGATACATGGAGATACAGACAAACCATATGGAGAGAAGGCGAAGAGGGAGGCCCATATTCCATGCCGGCTCCCAAACTTTTTTGGTGGAGCCGCCAGGGATTGTTGTTGGTGATGATGTCATTGCTGTAGTTGTTCTTCATTCCCAAAGAGAAAGAAGCAGTGACATCAGGAGGTTGATGTCTTGACTTGTAAGGAATTGGATTTAAGTCAGGCAGGGCTGTGCAGTCACCAGCTTCACTTTCTCCTCCAGGGTCATCTGAGTGGCAAGACACAGGTCAGGATGATTGAAGATGACCCCAGATTCAGTGGAAGATCTTGGCTTCTCTAGGATAAGGGTTTTCCCAGTTCTCAGTTTGTCTGAAGCAACACCCATTCAGTGATTTAAGACTATGTAAGAAATGAAAGAAAAAGTGGCCTAATTTGCCTACTCAAAAAAAAAAGGAAAGAAAGAAACATTGTCTCTACAAAATTTAAAAAAAAAGGAAAGTAAGTGGAACTTTAGACCTTGGGAAACAGCAAGACAATATATGAATGAGTAGGTCAGAAGATTGGTATTGGTAAACCTGTTGAAATCTGGTCTTGTTTTCTTCCTGCTTCCTTAAGGCACTACCCAGGGAAAAAAAGTCAGGTTTCCTTCATCCTTCTGACCACTTTCTTCATTTCCCATTTCTCCTGGGATTCACAGAAAGAAAGGTATATGTGAATGTGATGGGAGAGTTTTACATCCCTCCTGCACCAAGTGCAGTCATATAGAAAGCTCTTCCTTTTAAATGTTTATTTATATTACTTTTGAGATTATTAGTAAGGAGTTTGATCAGGTACAATGATTTGCACCCGGGCCCATAAGTTCATAATTTGGGATTGTAAGAGGGGAACTTAACCCAAGGGGGAAAGTAGAGTTTTTTGAGCTCGGGCTGAGGTGAAAGGCAAGTTGATTAGAGAGACAATTGCAAACTATTTCTCCCTGACAAACGGCTCAAAGTTCAGAGGGAGACCAAATAAGGAAATAAGTTAGTAGCAGATAAGTAAGTAGAGGCTGGCATAGTTATCCAAGTAACTAGCAGGCTAGCAGCACGCAGGCCATACTTGAGCTGAATCACTGAATTTTAGTGTTGGAAGGCCCCTCCTCAGCAATCTACTTCCTGACAAAAGTGCCCCTCTACAGATCCCTGATACGTGGTGGTTCAGCCTTTGCCCAAAGGAGAAAACTGCCACCTTCAGAGGCAGCCCACTCTACTTTCAGACGATGCTAATTGTCCCAAAGGTGTTTTTATCGATAGCGAGCCTAAATCTGAATCTTTGCCCCAACAACCCTGGAAGGTAGGTACTTTCATTATCCCTATTTTACAGTTGAGGAAACTGAGGCAGAAGTGAAGTGACTTGCTCAAGGTCACACACTTGGCTGAATTTGAACTGGTCTCCCTGACTTGTGTGCATCGTACCAACTTAAAGGCTTTGTCATTCTGTATTCTAAGAGTCTGCCTGGCTCTGACATCCTCTGTTCTAATGCCCCCCTGCCCAGTTCTAGCATTTTCTGTTCTAAGGGTCCTTCCAACCCCAACCCTCCCTGTTCCAAGGCCCCTCCCAGCTCAGACATTCTCTGTTTCAAGGCTTCTCTCAGCTCTTCCAATCCATGTTCTAAGATTCTCATACATGTTCTAAGACATACTCTGGCATTTTATGTTCTAATACTGGTAGCCCAGTGTAGGTTGTTAAGTGACCGTAAGGTGGTAAAAGAATGGGAAGACGGAGTGAGTAAAGCATCATTATCCTGGTCCACGTGATCATGATCTACACAGTCAGCTGCCTTGGGTTCAAATCCTGGTTCAACTACATAGTACCTCTGTAACTGGATCTAGGTCTCAGGAAAAGGCTGGGTTGGGATTTCCTGGTTTCTAAGATCACTTCTGGTTCTGGATCCTGAATCCTAGGAAGCTTTTTCTCTGCACTGACCCCTTCATTACTATTTAATTCAGCTGAATATTCAACTACAATCCTTCCTGGGGGAGATGCCCAAGTCGGGCTCTGCTTCTTCCCACCCAGGAGTAAATGAAGCTTCAAGTGATTGATTGACCCAAGTACTGAGACTAATGTCAACAATGCTGCCAGGGAGCAACAGGTAAGATAATTAAGCCGGAAGATTTCTGCTCCGTTGAGGGACATTGTTAAAATAAATCAATTAGTCGGCCTGGCAAACGTGGGACTCAAAGACCCTCAAGTCACTCTCTGGGATGTCTGGGCAGGCGGCTGAACAATAAATAGCCTGGCATTTTCAGACCTCTGGATTTAGGAAGCTTGGTTTAGCTGAGAAAAAAGCTATGAGAAAAAAAATAATAAACAACTGGCTATTAGTCCCAGCTCCACAGTTTAGGGATTAAGATGGTCCCTCCTCTTGGGGGTCTCGTCTTTCTCCTCTGTAAAACAAAAGCATTGGAAAAGGCCACGGCCATGTCTTCTTCTCATTTCCAGCCCAATTTTCCAAGTTCCAGAGCTGGATTTGAGCCTGGATTCTGTCACTCACCGGTTAGGTCACCCTAGAGAGCTCATTTTCCCTGTCCGGGGAACCCCTCGGCCCATGTTCTACGGCTCTTTCTTTCTGCCCAGTTCTGGAACCATTTACTACCTGCTGATTTCAAGGTGCTGTTTGGAGTAATCATTTTATTGGGAGACACACTCAGCACACATAAATCCAATCAAATGTTTAATTAAAACACGAAACAAGATAAATAACAAGGAAAGTAAATCAGATAGCAAGCGTGGGGGCAGAGGGACCCATCTCCACGGGCCTGTCTCTTCCCCCATCACTCCCACCCCCAAGGCAACTAGTGAGTCCCAATCCCATGCAATCCCCAGGCATCCCAACCCCTCAGGAGAAGGGCACAGTTCATCCAAACTCAGGACCAGGTGTCAGGGTTCTCAAGTGTAGTGTCTGCAAATGGTCTCTACTCAATCACCTCCTTCTCAGGCTTGGAGCAGCTGCTCAAGTGTTCATCCCCTCTGGCGCACTGGAGTCTCAAGTGCAAGGGCCACATTAGTTCTGCCTTATCCTTTGCTCTCCCACCCTCTGCCGGCCCCCTCCCTAATAGCTGGCTTTGCTCTTCACAGCCACACCGTCCCACAAGACTTCCATTGTTCTTTTGGGTTGGGGATGTTGGAGACAACAAACAAAGCTCATACACAGCATCCTGAGGGTTCTAGTTTCCCAAAAGAGGGATGGTGTCGGTCCCATAAATATTTACTGTGGGCTCTTTGAAAAACCACAAGCTTTTCAATTTCATTGGCAATTTATTTCCATCTACATTATTCATAATTGCCTTCTTAAATCTCAACAATTAACAGAACGATCCATGAAGACCTCCCCTGAAGTGCTTGCCTATTTCTAATGGGTTTATGTGCAAACTGAGCATTTAACAATCGGCTTTCCCATTTTCACCAGCTGGTTGGGGCACCCCTAATCCAGCCCTAGTTTTTAAGCATTCCCATTCCCCGAGTATCACAAAATCAGAGAATTTAAGAATTGGGAGGGACCTCAGAAGCCTACTCGAACCTGCACCTGAAAGACCATCCCCCTAAAACTACACCTGGCAAATGGTCAGCCAGCTTTTGTGGCAAGATCTCCTCTCAAGAGAAATCGACTGCCTTCCAAGGCAACTAGAACAAGTATAATCATTCTCACTTGCACATGACAGCCTTTCACTTAAACGTGTTAATGGGGCCCTTTTTACCTCCACCCTTCTCTTCTCCAGGCTCTAGATTCCCAGTCCTCTCACCGTACTAACCTGAATTTTGCCAATATCTTTCCTAAAGTGTGCCCCACCCGGGTGGGTACCCAGCCCAGATCCCCTGGGCAGACATTGGGTGATCATTTAACAGACTCTGAATCTACTGAATTCTGCCCTTTGAGACCTCCTCAATTTTTCCACAATAATAAATTGAGCTACTTTATCAAACAAATGTTTCATCATTCCTTTATTCTAGCAGATTGGTCACATTATTAAAAAAAAAAAAGAAACAGAATTAATCTGGCTTGCTCTGTTCTTCCTAAAGCCGTGTCCGTGCTTTGTGATCATTCCCTTTTCTTCCAGAATGTTCATTAACCTTTCTTTTAATAACATAGTCTAGCATTTTTTTCAGGAATTAAAGTCAATCTTACTTGCCTACACAATCTGGATACCATTCTCTTTTCCCTTTTGGAAAATTAGACCCTTTTTTATCCATATTCAGTCCCGGGGTGCCATATCCTGCTTTTCGTGATCTTTCAGAAAATGCCGAAAGAGCTTTCGCAATAATACTTTCCATTTCCTTCAGTGCCCAGGGATGCAATTAATGTAAACCAGGTGACACATACATCATAAATATTCAGCAATGAGCACGCAGCATTCTCTTGGGTAATTATACTGTATAAACAGTCCATATGCAGGCAAACGGTATGTAACATCTACACGGGCACATATATGGCACGGAGAAATAGAATTTATACTGTTCCACAATGCTCAAAGCATTACATCTTGGGGCTGGAGATGAACCATCCCATCTAGACTACCTCCCAGCACTCACAGCTTGGAGAACCGGGGGCAATTGATTCTCCAGGTTCAAGGTCTTCAGAGAAGGCTCTACTACTGAAACTACAAGCCACAAGCTCCTGCTGGTGTACTTTACTTTAATAGTTAGCAATTAGACATAAACAGCATTTACTAAGGTAATATGGCAAGGACAATAGCTACAAAACATTACCCACATAACACTGGGGCGTATACTCCCACAAACCCAAAGTTTCAATGGAGAGAGGATGTAAAAAGAATATGTATAGAGAGCCGGCGGGGAGGCACAAAAATATGGAGCTGTGTGGGCAAGACAGCTCCAACTGTTAACATTAAAGGGCCCTGATGTGTTTTCTCCTTTTTATAACGCCCTCATGTTACTTTCCTTTGGGCATAGCCAGGCCACTCAGTTGGCGGCTCCCTAGTCCTGCTCTTCTCTACTGGTTGATGTCCAACTGTTGGGGTTAATTCTCTCTTTAATCCATATCCCTTACTTTAACCCTCAATCCATAAGTAGCTGTCTTCTCTGCTACCAGAAGTCACACTCCTCAGAGCTGTACCTTACCCCAATGTTTTTTTTTCTTTCTCTCTATTAGTTGGGCAGTTTACCACTGGGCAAGTAGATCTTTGCAGTATACAATGGCTGAAGGTGGTAGAGAGGACAAAGAAATCCTCTTCTCCCCCTGCTGCGCTCTGAGAGAGACATAAGGCAAACCACAAATGGAGATCTTCCATTGATGGCTCTCTACTCTGCTGCCAGAAGTCCCACTCTTTAAACTTCTCCTCCTTTTACTGCCTCCCCACCCCAGCTTGCAAGCTTGCTTTTCAAAAGCTGTCCCCGGAAGGCAGATCTGCTGCCAATCAATGGTAAGCCTCCCTCTAATTCACAAATCCTTTATAGAGAGAAGGAGAACAAAGCAAGAACTCTTAGTTATCTGGCTTGGTCACTTTCCACTTACTTTCTGTGATACCATGGAGGGGATCAGGGAAAAGTCATTGACCAGGGGTGTTCTGAAACAACAGTCTTAGTTGAAGTAAATCAGACCAAAGGAGCTTAAATCATCCAGAAACCCTTCCCTCTATGTTACCTCCACGTGCTGGCCGACTCAGACTTCAGCAAAATCCTAAAACCCCAAATAGATTGTATCCTCTCTCTCTCCTACCCATTTTGCTAGCCAGTATAGTAGGGGAGGAGATGGCAAGGCAGTATTATTATAGGAAGCTCTGGAAGTCTGCTGCTTATAAGCAATCTGCATTTTGTTTGCTCTAACAACAACAACAACAGCAACAACAATAACAACAACAACAACCCCACTTACAACTTTCTGTTTCAATAAATCACATGGCTACTAAGAGTAAATTATTAGCCTTGGCTATCTAGAGAAATTCAATCAAACATCAAAAAATCTACATTTAAATAAGAATCTACACAACATTAATTAGTTTCAAAAACTTAGAAGGCATTCTATCAAAGTCCCTTTTGAAAGGCAACTATAGGTCTAATGTCTAAGCAAGAGAAGGATAAAATGAGAAAGACAAAGAGAAAAAGAGACAGAGGGAGACAAAGATGCAGAGACAGAGAGAATTATCAACCAATATCGCTAATGAATGTTCATTCAAACTTTTGAAATAAAACTGCAGCCAAAAGACTATAACAATATAACCATTTTGGATCATACTATAATCAGATTGGATTTCTACCAAGGATGCAAGGATGGTTCAACATTAAGGAAACAATTAACATATTTAATCATATTAAAACGAAAAATATCCCACGAGCCACACAATAGTATTAATCAATGTAGAAGTGTTTGATGAAATACAAAACTCATTATAAAATCCAAAAATTCTACAAAGTCTAAGCACAGAAGGGAGATTTTAATTGGATAAAAATAAATATTTGTAGCCAAAAGAGTGCATTGTTTTCAAAGGGGAAACACTTGAAGCTTTCCATTAAATATAGGTGTTTTCCTATGCTTTTTAAATGACCTTTCAATCTGATTTAATTTCATAGAGTTCAAAAATATTAATGATAACAAGGTGAGAGAAAAGAGAAAAAACTAAAGGCATAAACGTAGTCCAAAAGGAGACAAAATTATTCCAAACTGCTAGTGACATGATTACTTACTTAGGAAACTCTAAAGAATCAGTGAAGGAGCTAATTAAGACAATAGCTTTGCTAAGGCGCATGATCCAAAATAAATTCACATAATCAACAGCATTTCAACATGGCAATAGTAAAACCCAGAAGGAAACAATAGAAAGGGAAATCCCATTCAGAATAATTACAAGATGCAAAAAAAAACCAAGACAAAGCACTAAGGCTCATTCAAGTCTTAGAAAGATAAAATTATAAGATGCTTTTCAAAGAAATAAAGAACTTTTAAAATTCAAAGGATACTCAGGAGTCAAGTCAGATGTGTGCCAAAATAATGAAAATGGTGATATCGCCTAAATTAATTTATAGATTTAGTGCTTTATACCAATCGGCTACAAAAGGGATATGTCACAGAGCTAGACAAAATAAGAACATTTATTTGAAAGGTCGAGGTTCCTAGAATCTCAAGAAAATAATGCAAAGAAAAAATAGGAATGAAGGGAAAATGGTAGTTCCAGATTCAAATAATACTAGAAAGCAGTCAGCATCACAACTATTATTACTGGCTTAATGTTATTACAAAGAAATGTAGATAGGTGGAATAAACAAGACTCATCAGAATCAAAACTTACAGTGCTTGATAACCTGAGAACAGAAATTACTGAAGGGAGAACTTTTTATTTGACAAGAATTGCTGGAAATTTGACAACATTCTGGGCGAAAAATGTTTAGACTAAGATCTCACTCCAGAGATATTAAACAAGAGCCAAGTGAACCCCGAACCAGATTAAAGTGCAATTGGGGAAAATTGAACAAAATAAATACAAATGCAACAAAACATAAATAGCATTACATTTTAAAGCTAAGTCAATATATAGCCCGCAGGGATCCTTATATATGGATTCGTGACTCTGTGTCTATTGCTTCTTTTTGTGTTTGCTACAACTGTCTCATTCTGTATATCAAGATGTGTTCTAAAATGGACACATGCCTGGATATTAAAGGTTAAAAAACTCTGAAAAGAACCAGATCATAAAGAGGAGAATATTTCTCCACAGTAGGGAAAGAAGTGACAGAGAATTTTGGCCACATGAAACTAAAAAGCATAAAGAAAATCAATACAATTAGAATCAGAAGGGAAGCTATCAATTGACAAGCTTTTTTGCACTAAATATCTGTACTAATGGTCTAATATTCAAGATTTGAAAGGACCAGTGCAAATATATCAAGCCAAGAGGCATGGCCACAATGAATCAGTGGTAATTTGATAGATACATAGATAGAGAGATAGAGAGATAGAGAGATAGATGGATAGATAGATATGAAAAGCTCTCACAAGAATTACAAAATATTAACAACTACATGAAAAGTTGTCCCATTTCACATCTAACAATAGGAAGGCAAATCAAAATAAACCCAAGGGGTTCCATGCCATAATACAAAATTGGCAAAGATGACAAAATATGAGCACAGTCAATGTTTAAGGTGGTTGCCAAAAGACAGGTACACTCAGAAATATGTTGATGAATACTTACCAACCAATTTTCAAAAATAAAAGGCCCGACACACTTTAAAGTTTAGCCTGCATTATTAATATTTTCTTCATGTCTTTCTTAATTCTATGCCACAAACAATAAAAAGCCCTGGTTTATAGTGTTATAATTCTGAGCTTTAAAAGCGCACAGTGAAAATTTGACAATCAACTCTCCTAAACTGGCTCCAGGATATCCCTGGGCAAACATGCATAAATTGGTTCAACCATTCTTAAAAGCAATTTAGAATTATACTAAGAAAGTAACTAAAAAGTCCCCATCCCTTGACCTAGAGATTCCACTATTAGCCATGCATCCCACGGTGGGGGGGGGGGCGAGGCAGAAATGCCCCCAAGCACACCAAATATTCATAACATTTTTTGAAGTAGCAAAGAACTGGATACAAAGAGGTCCCAAATCATTGGGTGAATGGCTAATTATAATAATGGAGTATTACTCTGTTGTAAGAAATTATTAACAGGGAAATCAGAGAAGCATGGGAAGATTTACATGAATTGATGCAAAGTGAAATAAGCAGAACCAAGAAAACAATATACACAACGATTACAACAATATAAATGGAAAGTGTGCAGAGGGAAGAACCTGAGTGATGTGTAGTTATAGTAACCATGCTTGACCCACAAAAAAGGAGAAAATAATGTATTTCCCTCCTTTTTGGATAGGTACGAAATGATGGATATGGAATATTGTTTATGCTGTCAGATGTGATTCAAATGTTGGCTAGTTTTATTCAACAACTTTTTTATCTTTCTTTTTTTATTCATTGATGTAAATAAAGGTCTGCTGGAGAGGGGGGAGTAGTATGTTTTCGGAAATTAATGTGATGTAAAAAACAAAATGTAGCAATAAAGCTTCAATGAATATGTGTATATGTTTAGATATACATATGTATGTAATTTGTTTTAAAACAGTGAATTGTCCAAATGGGACAGGTGTGAATGAGTAGGAAAGAGTCAAAACATATAGGATGAGGGCTCAAAGTTCAAAGATGACAAGGATTGTCTATTATGGGTAATTTGTAATTGAGGGAGTCATTTTTGAGTTCATACCAGCTGGGTAAAGAAACGAGTGAGGAAAAGAATGATGTTCCCGAGACAGAATTAACAGGACTCCAAAATGATTAGTAATAAGGGAGGAGGGAAATTATTCGAAGGTAGTCAGAGCACCATCTGCTGGTCCAATCATATATGACACCCTTTCAGTAGATTACTTTATCCCATAATAGTCAATTTATTCAATCAGCTAGAATTTCTTTATGTACCAGACAATGTGCTGAGTGCTGAGAATACAAAAATAAAAAAAAATGAAACAGTGTCTGCCCTCAAGGAGCTTACATTCTATTAAAAACAAGACATGTCAATATATAAATATATGCAACATTTGACTCATGTGGGTTTTTGGTCCCATTGTTTCAAGAGTTCCCCAAAATGATGCAGACCGTGCTCCATCTATGCAGCCCATCCTGTGTAACTCTTGGCCTTGTCCTACCAAAAGTTTTCTACAAAGAGTCCACCCGATGTGACTTCCAGGTCTTTCTCACTTGTCAGCTAGTCCCAGTGGATCATTCTGGCCATCTATGTGTCTGTCGATCTTTTCTCTTGTCACGTGAGCAGCCCATCTTCTCTTCCCTTCATACAGTTGCTTGGTGATGTCCTTTACTCCTGCTCTTCTTCAGAATTCCTCATTGGTGGCCCCCTCACACCCAGCATGCACATTCTGTTTGCTATTCATGCTTAATTCTTCAGAGGCAGCAGTGCCCCATGTCTTACTGCCTTATAGCAGCAATGGCAAATATTAGTATTCAGAAGAATAGTATTGCAAAAACAACCTAGCTTGCACTCCTCCTCTCCTATTCAACTCTGAGCCCAATCCGATTTTCATCTGCACTGCCTGTTTCAGAGGTATTTCTTGTAGGGCAAGATCTAGACGCTGTTCATCTAAATGCATGTTGCGGTCTAGACAATAGAAATTTATCATCCACTTGATTTGTCTAGTGTGGATGAATGGGCAGGACAAGTTCCTTTAAGTGTTGACAGTTCTCTTCGTGGAGGTACTGCAATGTGTGCAATAAGCATAATGGCATCCATAAATAAGAGCATTTGGAGGACCTCAACATTCAAAGGGAATAGAAGCAAGTAGGTAGCAAAGTGGTTATGGCATTGAACTTAAAGTCATGAAGATCTGAGTCCAACTCCTGAGATAGGATTTGAACTGTATGATGCGGGAAAAGTAATTTAATATCTCTACGCCTCGGTTTCCTTTTCAGTGAAATCAGGGGGTCGAATCCAATGACCTCTAAAACCTCTTCCTTTTCTAAGTCTCTGACTTTCTGAGCCTTTAAATTCCTCCTGGACCAGAGCTCAGCAC
Organism: Myrmecobius fasciatus; assembly: GCA_023553655.1. Classification (NCBI taxonomy): domain Eukaryota; kingdom Metazoa; phylum Chordata; class Mammalia; order Dasyuromorphia; family Myrmecobiidae; genus Myrmecobius; species Myrmecobius fasciatus. Next base: position 25,395 of record JAJPUD010019024.1, read on the forward strand.
TAGATCTCTTCCAGCACAATGTCAAATATCTTTGGCAAACCTACATCTCCCTGGTTTTTCCCATCACTCCAAGTTAATTACTTTTGGGTCATTGGAGAGGAATATTTCTTTTTGACATCTTCCAAGGAATCCTCGATGATCGTGAGGTATAAATGAGAAATGCCCTGCTATGAAACAGGTCATATGGAGTTTTGTTCCACCCAATCAAATACGCATTCCCCATAATCAACAATCACTAAGTGCAATAGGGTCTCATATTCTCTATATTTTTCAGTTAAGGCTAAGACTGAAGAGATGTAGTCTATTGCCCAATATCATTTGCAAAAACTTTCATGTTCCATACAATGTCATGGTTTAGAAGGCCTTCAATCCATATATAGCTGGTGCTCATAAAGAATTTGTAAAAACGGAAATGAAGTTTGTTAATTTGGTTAGTGTTCCCTTAAACACCTTTGGATGGGGTATTAATAAGGAAGGTCCAAGATTTATTTTGATTTCTTTTTTTATGTTCCCTTCATTCAGATACTTTGTATATTTTCCTGAAAGCCCTCACAATTGTATCCGATTCAGCATGGATCTCCTCTATGTACATACTTAGTTCAGTCTAGCTGTTTTTCTACAGTATCGTTTCTACCCGATGAGGGAAAAATTTGGAACAGAAGGCTTTGCAAGTGTCAATGTTGAAAAATTACCCATGCATATGTTTTGCAAATAAAAAGCTTTAATAAAAAATAAATAAAAAAGAATTATATAAAGAGAGAAAATAAGAAGTAAAGACATAGACCATGAATGGAAAAATAAAGTACAGACAAAGTTGGAGGAATATAAGAAAAAGGAGGATAACAAAATAAAGGAAAACTTCTTCGGAAAAAAAATATTTCTACCCGAAGCACTTGAATGACTGTCATGTGAGGGTCCAAGTGTGATGGTTCCATTTTTATTAATATAGAAAACAGCTTGTTGAACTGATATCTGCAAATCTTTTCCATCCTTCTGGTTACAGTCTTCCATTTTCCTTTTTGGGATGTCAACCTTGGGGATGATTTTGCATTTTTGGCTATCTTGCCAAGCTTTTTTTTTTCTTTTTTTTTGACCAGAGTTACCTTCCGTTGATTTTTCTGCTTTGTAGTACTACTCATAATCGTCCATTGTCTTCCTTTATAAAACCGTATAAATGTGCTTCTATCTTGACTTGGTGTCCTCTTTGATAGCCATAACTCCCTATTTAGCAAGTAAGTTAGAAGTTTGTCAACCAAAGTTCTTTGAGGACTTTTGTAGTCTTTTTGTTGGAGAAATTATTGTACTTTGTTTTAAATTCTGAATGAAATTATATAATCAACGTTGATGTCATTGATGTTGTCCATTTAGCATTTTTTTTTATTTTCAATACCATGTTTATTCAGGATTAAGTATACTCTAAATTTTCTCATTACTGTTACTGCTTCTTCTTGTTAATTTTCTTGTTCTTGCTATTCTTCTTCTTCTTCCTCTTGTTTTTCTTCTTCTACTATTACTACTACTACCACTACTACTACTACTACTACTACTACTACTACTACTACTACTACTTACCTTAGCTCTGATGAGTTGATGGTCTCACAGAATAATTCTGACAATAACAAGCCTGTTCCTTTCTGTTAAAATGTATTCAATTTCGTTCTTTATGGCATTATTTAGTTCTCAACATATTCTGTGCCTGCCAATGCTTTTTGTAAGAAAGTGTTTATGAATTAGAGATGTGAGGTTTCGACATAATCTCCAAGACTTTGTCCCCTCTCAATTTTTTCTCCTGAACCATGCTTTCTCAAGTATTTCTCCCTACCTTTACTTTTTCCTATATCACACTAACACAGAGACATTTGACCTCTCTCTCTCTCTCTCTCTCTCTCTCTCTCTCTCTCTCTCTCTCTCTTTCTCTCTCTCTCTGTGTCTTTCTCTCTCTCTCCCTCCTCTCTCTCTCTGTCTCTCTCTGTC
>JAJPUD010019025.1:0-13859 GCA_023553655.1 Myrmecobius fasciatus
GGCTGGAGAACAGGGATGTCAGGGCCAGAGGGGCCTGAGAATAGGGGTGTTGGGGCCCGAGAACAGGAGTGTCAGGGCCAGAGGGGCTGGAGAACATGGGGGGGTCAGGGCCGGAGGGGTCTGAGAATAGGGGGTGTCAGGGCCAGAGCAGCCCGAGAACATAGGGGGTCAGGGCCGGAGGGGCCTGAGAACAGGGGTTTCAGGGCCAGAGGGGCCCGAGAACAGAAGGCAGCAGCTCTGGCCCTCTGTGCTCCCCAGTCTTGGGCCTCGCCAGCCCCGCCATTCTCTGTTTTGAAGGTCTTAGCCGAGAGCGGCCCTGAAGAGGACCCCGGCTGCAGACCGACCTCCCCAGCTCTCCTGACTCCCACCCTGCACTTGCGGCCCAGAAAGGCAGAGCCAAGCCTGAGGCAAGGGCAGGGTCAATCCCTCCTGGCCTGCCCATCAGCCCCCCTCTTGTCCCTGGGGGCTAGCACAGGCTATTCCAGGCCATGGGCTCCCTGGCCTGCCACAGCCTCGGCACTCCCAACGGCCTTGGGGACGAAGTTCACAGAAGGAAGGCTGGAGAAGGAGGCTGGCAGCCAAGCCCTCAAAAATGAACGGGGCCCAGGCCATCATTCACTCCTGCACAGAATCTGCCTGTGCCAGAGTGAGGGATCTGGGTTCAAATTTTGACTGGTGGGCCTAGAGAGCAAGCCCATTTCCCTGTCTCTGTCCTGGCTTCTTAAGCCGTAAAGGCGGCTTTGGGTGAGACGGTTCCTGTCAGCCCAGTGACCCTGGCCACTTGCCTTTGAGCCCCCGCTCTTTCCTTCTCTCTAAGGTGGGGATAACACAGGTGGATGGCCTCCCTCCCTGCAGGGCCCAGTTTCCAGAGGAGATTTTTTGGCCCTTGGGGCAGGACTTTGCATTGATCTCTCTTCCCTGTCCCACAAGCTGACCTGGGGGGGGGTGGGGAGTGCTCAGGCCATGGCTACCGCCCACACGAGTTTCCCAAGACAGGAAAGAAGGCGGTACCTTACTGTGTCTAAAGTCCCCGTCATCCTCGCCGTAGTCTCGGACCTCCTCCTCATCTTCGATGGGATGGAGGGAAAGCTTGGGGATCTTGATTTTCTTCTGCATGACACTATTTTCCAGATCGGTTTTGTCCTCTGAAAACGCAGATGGAAAGAACAAGGCGAGTCAGGCAGGCAGAGAGACGCCCTCCAGGTGCCCAAGCGTCCCAGGGCCGCCTAAAGCTAATGGCGAGACCAGTTAAAATGGAGAAAGCTCCCCCATGGGGTGAGGGGGCGTCTGAGACGGAAGGGATGGCAGGGACCGTGGAGGGAGCCAGAAACTCGCCTCAAGTCCCTCCCCAAGTCAGTGACAGCAGCAGGCAGTCAGGCCGGGACTCCCTCCAGGCCAGCATGCGGTGGGCTCTGGGCCCTGACTGGGGGCTTCAAAACGAGGTCACAGCAGCCGGGCCCCTTCCCTTAGGCCTCGAGAGTTTCTACCCTGACATATTCCTGATGGATGTCCCGGCATGACCCATGGACCAGCTCAGAGGCAAAACAAGGGTGCTGTGGCAGGCAATCATGTTCTGGGGGCGTACGGCGTTTGTGGGGGTCTCTCCTGAGACTCCACTTTGGACGAGCTCCTGTTCCCTGAGGGAGCCCACATCCCATTAGAGAACCAAGGTCACGGAGGAACGTGCACCATCGAGTCAGATGCTCTGAAGAAAAGCAAGGTTGGGACTAAAGCTCAGCTCCCAGCCCCGGGCTCCCAGGGCCTCTGCTCAGCTTGGGCTCGATCCCCTGGGCCCCGGGGTGCCCGGGGGACCTAGAGCAGCCTTGGGAAGGGAGGGGGGCCTGCTGATTCTGGGCCCTCACTTCCACATTCGGAAGAGAGAGTCCTCTGTGAGAGGAGATACGCTGAGGAGACAGAATCTGGATCCTGGAGGGACAGAGGGACGACAGGGAGGGAGGGAAAGGAGAGGGGGAGGAACTCTTGGGGCCCTGGATTTGTGGGCACACTGGTGACCGGGGCACTGGCAGGAGGCAGAGACTCAAGCAGCGGTCACATTGCTGGGGCTCTCTTCCTAACAGCTGTCAGGCAGCTTGCCCTGCGCTTATTACTCCCATTTTAGAGAAGAAAAAACTGAGGCTCAATGGAGGAAACTTGCTCAGGGTTCCCGAGTTAGGAAGGGTAGAGTTGCACTTTGGACCCAGGTCTTCTGCTTCTAGACTCAGCACAGGTCACCAGGATGCCAATGCTGGCAAAGGGCAGGCTTGAGACCCATGGCCCAGCTGCTGGGCCACCCTGACCCCAAGCCCAGCTTTGTTAACGGCACCAGAAGTCGAGGGTTCTTATGGCCCTTGACCCTTGGAGGTTGGGAGGCGGCTCCTACCCTGGGGGGGGCACTGAGATATAAGGCTGGGCCCATCATCCCCATGACCCCCCACCCCCAGCCCACCCACCCTTGGTGACCAGTGTCACAGAAGGAGGCCTGAAGCGTGAGAAAAAGTGAGAAAGGGGCAAAGGGCGCCGGGCACCGAAGACCGACGGCACTTATCCCCGACCATGGCGTCCCAGTCGGGCGGGAACTCAGAGTCTCCATGTGTCTAGGGGGTTACTGTCCAAAATGGGCCTGGGGGCAGAGGGGGAGGATTCACCCAGGACCGGGACAGCCACAGCCCTACCCTGCCCCCAACCTCTGCCCACAGCCCCTGCCCTGCCCCTGCCCATAGCAGGCCTCTTATAAAGCCCGGCCGAATCAGAACAGCCACAGCCTCAGGAGGCGGGGGGCAGTGCCCCCACTTCTAGTGACTGGCATCAGGGCCGAGGCACAGAGACCTGGATTGGGCTTGGGGGGGCCTTTGGGAGCACCTCCCGCCGCCCCTCACTTTGCTCCTTGAGAAGAGAAGATTTGGGATGAAGGTGGAGGCTGCTGTCCACCCCTTAGACTCCAAGAGGCCCCTAACGCCTCCCCCCGCCCCCGCCCCAGAGGCTTCTGGGCCCAGCAAGAGAAGGCCCCAGATGCTTGGCCGGCTCTGGTTAAAGCTTGGGCCAGGTCTGGGCGGGACTGCTGCAGGTCCAGATCCTAAACTCCCGGGGGGGGGGAGGGATGGCCGTCCTGCTGGGCCAGAAGGGTGGTGCGGGGGGCGGGAAGAAGGGGGGGCAGAAGGCTCCCTCCTAAGGAAGATGATTGGGGCGCAGTGTGGCTGTCAGGGGCACCTCCAAATGGACGCGAGGCTTTGTCCCTCCACTCCCTGAAGATCAACCCTAAACTCTCTCTGCTCCAAGCTGAGGGAGCAGGCAGGGCCCTGACGGAATCTGGAAGAAACTTAGGGTACCCAGAAAGGTGGGGGTCTGAGAGGAGGGGAGGGGGCCTGGGAGAAAGGGAGGGAGAGGCCTCTGAGGGGAGGGGAGGAGCCAGCATCTTAAGCCTCAATCAAGGCAAAGTTTCTGGTCTTGCTTCCAAACAAACAAAGGTTTGAGGCTGCTCCAATTCTTTTTTTAATTCTCCGCCTTTTCTAGCCCTAAAAATATCCCCAAACAGAATGGCGCAAGCCGGCTCGCTGCAGATTAGCCGAGATCAGGGTTTCAGGGCAAGCTCGCGGTCCCAGGTCCCGAGTTCGAATGCAGCCTTATCATTAGGAGCCAGCCAAAGCTCCCTGAGCACATGAAGACCCTGGGGCAGGGACAGGGGGAGCAGCAGAGGGGAGCCGGGTCTGGAGGCAGGGCCGGGCTGCCCCCCTGGCCAAGCCACCCAACGCCTTTGGAAACACTTGGGACATCTCCTCCCTGGGGGAACGCTGGGAGTCAAAGAGCTGTTTGTGAAGCTCTGAGTGGCTACAGAGGCTGAGCACTCCCCCTCCTCTCCCTCCCCCTCCCCTTCCTCTTCCTCTTGTGATGATGGTTCTAAGCAAGGGAACAATGAACGGCTCCCTCCCCTCGGCTCCATTTGGGTTCACAGCCTGGCTCTGGACACGCAGGGACCCTCGGACCTCACACTAGGATCCAGCGCTCTACCAGCCCCTGGCCCCCGCCCCCTCTCTGCCATCCTTCCTCGGGTGCCCGGCAGGCGCTCTCCCTTCCCTTAGAACCGAGGATCTTCATGTGGAGAACTCTAAACTCTATGTCTAACTGCCGACATCCTTGGTTCCCTTTGCACTCCCGCGCCTTCATTTCACACACTTAATAATGTGACAGCAAAAGGCCCGCGACCTTTGCCCACTGAGTGCCAAAGGTTCTGCCCGTCCCGCATCGGTGGGTAAGCTCCTTGAGGGCAGAGCGAGCTCTGCCAGGCGTCCCGGGCAGCAGTACCCGGCCTGCAGTCAGAGCCACTGTGCAGACAGGGATGGGCGGTTAGGAACCGCACTGCCTTCCAGTCAGCTCAGGGACAAAAGAGAGCGGACCCCCGGAGTCCCTTCTCCTCTCTCTGCCTCGGTTTCCTTGGCTGTGGAATGGAGATATCGCTCCCTGGTTGCTTCTGCTATGAAGAAGGCACCAGAGAAATGGGGGCCGTCCGGTTGCTCTCATCGACACCATTCTCGGCATCCCCCCGTGTCTGCTCCCGGACCCCGGCCCGAGAGGACAGGAGTGGCTACCCTTGGCTGGAGAGCCCGAGATCCCCTGCCTGTCACTGGCCTCCGACGGACCAAGGCTTCCCACAGCTCCCGCAGGCAGGGTTCAGCAGAGTCTGCGGTGAAAAGGTCGGGACCTTGGGGGGCAACGTGATCGAGGCGGGCCCTGGCAGCCAGAAAGCCTTGGGTACTCGACATGGAGGCTGGGCAGGCAAGCGGCCGCTAAGCGCACTGACTTTCCACTCCCAGGCCCAGTGGACGTGGTTGAGGGCCATGTAGAAAAGAGACCCCTTCTGAGCATGTTCAGGAGGGAAGGCCCTCCTCTGCCCCCTCAGGCCTGCCTCCCGGGCACTGAGGGTCTGCCCACTTTACTCAGAGCCCCCTGGGGTGGGGAGCACCCCAGACGCGGAACCAGGGGCTGAGTCTGAGCCTCCCCTTGGCCGGGGGTCTGGGGCAAAAATCCGGAGTCTCCAAGGAACCTCTGAGCAAGGAAGAGGCTGGAGAGGGGTCAGCCCAACCTTGACCTTTGGCCCTTCTGCCAAAGAACGGGATCTCCCCTGGGAGGAGGCTGGGCTGGAAAACCTCACAACAAATGCACACACAAGCAGATGGCAGAACGGGACAGGCCACAGACCAGCAGGCTGCTCTTCCTCCATCCCAAACTGGGGCAGGAACACCTCGGGCCGCACAGCCATCCCCCAGGGCCATCCAGCCTTGGGGAGGTCCATGGACAACAGTGAGGGGCAAAGACTGTTGGGCTCAAGTCAAGACCTGCCGCCCCATGCAAGACAGAGGCCAGTCGTGTGGCCTTGGGGAGCCTCAGGGCCTTCACCTGGAACAGCAGGGAGATCACCAGAGGCCTGGAGGCCTGGGGGCCAGGCCCTGTGGGCCCTGCTGAAGGATGTGGGCCTGGTCAGCCTGAAGGCAAGGCCTGGGGAGAACAGCTGTCATCCAGAACCTTGAAGGCCTTGGAGGAGAACAGTCTGTGGAGGCGTGAAGAGGGGATGGACACTGGACAGAGGGAGATTTCATTCGACATAAGGAAAAGTCTGAAAGGTAGAAAGCCATTCCCAGAAATCTTCAGGAAGATTGGCAGGAGGAGCTGCTGTCAGTGAGAGGTGGGCGGCCTGGAGAGATTGGAACCCAGAGCCCGGGGGGGCCCTCAAGCAGGTTCCTCAATGCGAGAACTTCTCTCTTCCGGGGCTTGCCTTCACATCTACAAATCGAGGGGCTGCAACTAGATTGTCAAAGTCTCTCCCAGCCCTGACACCCCTGTTTCAAGCCCCCTTCCAGCCCTGACACCCCTGTTCTAAGCCCCCCTTGAACTCTGACACTTCCTGTTCTAAGCCCCTTTCCAGCTGACATTCCCCGTTCTAAGCTCCCTCCCAGCTCTGACATCCCCGTTCTAAGTTCTAGGGACTCTCACAGCTGTAACAGTCTTTGTTCGCAGATCTCGGGGCACTCTCAGATTCCCTCACTGGCAGGGATGCTCAGTGGTTCCTTCACAGGGTTAAAGTGTCTTGCAGGAGTTCCAGGCTTGGCTTGCCACCAGGAATGACTCTAACTCGGAGGCTTCCAAGGCCTAACCAAGCTCTGCGTGAAGATGGACCACCAGCAGTGGCCTGAACCCTTCGGGTCACCCAAGTCCACCAAAGGTTCAGAACAGCCCAACAGGGCAGAGCTCTTGCCCAGGAGGAAACAAGGCAGGAAGCGGGCCTTGTGGGGGGCACAGCCCACCACGTCTGGGCTCCAGAACTTGATAAGCTTCTGCTAGGACACGTGTGGAGAGGAGCTGACCCAAGGAGATCCGCTCTAAATGCCAAGCCTGGGCTAAGCAACGGTCCCCAGGCATGGGGGGGAGGGCAGAAAAATCTGAATTTTCCCAGGGGCCTCCGGAGCCGGCCAGCACTGGGCTAGAGCTCTTAGCTCTCGATTCTTTTTTAAAGTACATAAGATGATCACACAAGCAGGCAGAGCTCGGAGGCTTGCAATCCCCATTTTTCAAATGGGTAAACTGAGTCTCAGAGAACATAAAGGACTTGTCCAGACCCCACAGGCCTGGTCTCCCAATTCCAAGGGGCCGGCTGGCTTGCCCAGTTATCCTACAAGAATCTGCCAACACGGTACTGTGGCCTGGCAATGGGAAAGGTCCCAGGAAAGAAGCATCCCCTGCAGGTTCCAGGACTCTCTGTTCAAAATCAAGGGCTGGAGGCCGCTGACAGCTGAGATCACGCAATCGGCAGACATCTGCGGGAACTGTGACCAAAATGAAGTCACCGCGGGCTTCAAGGGGAAACGTGCTGGTAGGGAGGCAGATGTGAGAGAGAAGCCCCTGGAAGGGGGAAGCAGTGCCAGGACAATCAGGGGAGGGTTCCCGAAGGAGGCGGGTGTGAGCCGGGGTCCCCAGGAACGGCGGGAGGCCCACCTGGGCAAAAGCAGCCGGAGGAAGGAGTGGAGCCAAAGGAAGAGGCCGGGAGGCCTTCGCCATCTTCCACTTGTACATTGAATCCTAAGGGAATCGGGGGGCCGCTCTAGAGGAAAGGGTGATCATAAGTGAGTCAAGGCCCCCATAAAGGCCGAGCACGAGAGCCGGGAGGGGCCTTGGGACAGAAATGAGCATCGTCCACATGGGAGGCAGAGCAGGGGACCACGGAGAGGCCTTTGGACCGAGGCTAGACATGAGAATGTGGCACAGGGGGTGGCCAGACCTCAGGCGCAGGGCAGCAGAAGCAGCGGGGGGCCGAGGTGCTGGCTCACGAGGTGAGCACCTTGCCCCGGCTTCTTTCCCTGCAAGCAGGACGCTGGATCCCGCGCCCCTCTGGGTATCTGGCTGGGACCGGCTCAAAGTTGGTCTGGGCTGTCTCCGCCTGCTCTGGCCTGTAGCCTCCAGGACCGTGAGGGGGGGTGTGTATCCCTGTGGATGGGACCACCAACAGCTGAGGTTCTCTGGGCTCCGGGGGAGGCACCCAGCCTGCGCCTCTCTCGGCTCCAGCGTTTATCAGCTAAAACATGTCAAAACTGAAACTCTAAGCTTTGCCGCCTCCCCTCCCCCCCCCTTGGCAGGCTCCCTCCCCGATGACATCTAGCAATCCTGGCCAGCCCTCTGCCTCCCCACTAATCCTGGGCGCTCGCCAAAGCATTTCCCTTGCCATCACTCTGTTTGGACCAGAGATGCCAAGATGGGCCGAGAGCACGGAACAAACCAGAGTGATCCAAGAACGAAGAATGGGGGCTTGGAAAGACTTCTCCGCCAAAGTTCTGAGCTGTTCCAGCTCAGGGACCTGACCAAGGGCGCCGCTGGCCTTCTGTGGCCTCCTGAAGGGACGGAAGCAACGGGGCGGCTCCGGAGGCCGCTTTTCGGTCTGCACTCCCATTGGCAGCTGGTGCTAGAGCTGCCCCACCCCGGGGAAGTGCCCTGACCTGGGACCCAGAAGCCCCGGGCACTGGCCCCGGCTCCACCACAGACCTCGGGCAAATGACTCGGCAGTTCTATTTCCCCATCCGCAGGAAGGGGGCTAGCCTGGATGCCCGCCACTGAGCCTTCCATTCCCGCCGTCCGGGGTGACCTCCAGGAGGAGGGCTAGCAGACCATCCCTTCCTGGGGCCCGTCTGCCTCACAAAATAAGGGAGCGGGGTCCGGCCCTGCCCAAGGCTCTGCAGGGGGTGGTGTTCGAGGCCTGCAGGACTGGGTGAAGGGCCTCATGACTCACTAGCACACTCTCTGGGTCACAGGGCACTCCCGAGTGCCCAGACCAACTGACCCAGGGGCTCCCTGGATGATGGGCCTGGCCAGAGTCAGCGTGGCTGCTGGGAAGCCTTTGGGAAGCAGGATGCTCTCCAGAGACGCCACGAAGGGCTCCGTGTGCCGTCTCCTATTGGGTGTTGGAAGAGGAGGAGGATGGCTGATTGAGCCGGAAGGGAGCCAAGCTGTGCCTTTCACCCAGCATCTCCTGGGCCAGAGAGAGCTCTGCTCTGCCCCAGCACAGCAGGGTTTCAGTGGAGAAGATGGTCAAGGGGGCTCAGCCTCCAGAGAAGGCTGGCAAGGCTCCCCCCACGTCCCAGAACCTCAGAGTGGCAGGGGCAGCAGAACAGGGGACGTCACGATTGCAGGGCTTAGCCCAAGCCCCTTTGGGACGGGAAACTGAGGCCCAGGGAGCAGTGACTGCGCCAGCTGCGGTGCACATCACTGGAGTGACACAGCCCAGTGTGCCAGCCCCACTCATCTGAATCTGGGAAACCAATCCTGGAGGCTTTTAAGGGGGTTCCAAGCTGGTCTCTAACCAGGGAGAGAGCTCCACTGGAAAATTAACCAGAGCTCAACAAAAATGAAACGTGGGGAGCCAAGGCTCCTCCCTAAAATGGTGGGCCCCTCCTCCCTGGAGTTCGGACTCCCCCCCCCCAAACTGCAGCAAGCAGCAACAAGGGCTCTCCTCAGATTGTGCTGGAGATGGTGCGAGGAAATCTAGTGGGAAAAGCCCCCAAATCTGTCCCTCTCCATGTCTGTGTCTCCCTCCCAATCTCCGTCTCTGTCTCTCTCTTCTCCTTCCTCCATCTTCTCTCTGTGTCTCTCTCTCCCCTCTCTCTGTCTCTGTCACACGCACACACAAATTGCACAGAAGAACAGAAAACCCCCCATTTGGAGTCCAACACCCCCCCCTCCCCGATTCAGCATCGATGCCGTTCAGACTCAAGCCCGTCCCCAGATCCGCTTTGCACAGAACCAAATCCCAGCCCGGCACCAAGCTGCCTTCCACAGGATGTTGGTAGAACCCCCCCCCCGCCCCCGGTAGGTACCTCCACGTGATTTTACCCTTTCCCACTCTCTCTTTTTCGGGTGCAGCCCACACCTAGGAAGGCAGTCATTCAAAATACTATGGCAACCCTGGGCGGCAGGTACCAGAAGCTGGGCAGGGCAGGGCAGGGGAAAGGGCCGGCCAAGGAGGATCATGGGACAATAATGAAGGCGCAGGAGTGAGAAGGAACAAGAGCCTGGTGGCTGATCTGCAGCACTCTTAGGGGGTGCCTGGAGGAGCATTGTTGTGATGCTGAAAAAGCTTTTCTTAGAGAAAGGCTTTGGGAGAAATGTGGGAACTGCAGGGGAAAAGGGTCCAACCTCTAGAACCTTAAAACAAGGTGGCCTTGAAGATCCCAGCCAGCTCTAAATCAAGAGTGCAAGCTGGGAAACCTTTCCTCTCCCTAAACCTCAGTTTCTTCACCTGTACAATGGTCATCTTCCTCCCCCCCCCCAGGCCCTTTGCCAGCCCTCCTATCTGCTAACCTGTTGCTCTTCCTACCAGCTGGGTCATGGCTGGCATTACAGATGGCATCAATGGCAGGAGGCTCCAGGGAGGGCTTGCCGGGGCAAATGGCAGTGAGTCACCAGCAGGGATGGTTTTCTTCCTTCCAGGCAGCCAAGGCTACAACTCTAGCGGGTGCCTCGGGCCTCACATTTTAGGGAGGGCGTGGACAAGCTGGAGTCAGCCCAGGGAGGCCACCAGAGGGGTGGGGACTGGAAGGCGCCTCCAGGAGGTCCCGCCTGAGGAGAGATGAGGAGGGACTGGAGGGGGTGGGGACAGTAACCAGCCCACCTGGGCCCCAGAGGCAGGAGCAGGACAGGGAATGGGTGCAGCCAGCCAGCCAGAGCCGGGCCAGAGATGGGTACATGTCCGGTCAGGGAAAGCGGCCACTACCAGTCAAAGCTGTCCCAAAGGGGGCCGGGCTGCCTGGGGGGGACAGAAAAGGGGACTCTGGGTCAGGTATAGGATGGACTAGAGAGCCTCAGTCTCCCCATCTGCAGAATGCAGTCAGACAATTCGGTACCAGGCGACTCTTGGGCACAGCTGACTTCCTTTGCTGAAGAGTTAGGGAAAATAAAAAAAGGAAGTAGCCAAGCTCTTTCCCCTCCACCAGCTTTCAGTCTGAGTGTGAGCCTCGGCCCCTGTACGGCAGCAGTTGCAAGGCTGGCCCTCCCAGACGCTGGATCTTGATCCAGCTCCATTTGTGGGTGCAGGGTGCCTCGTTCTGGGAGTCTGCAGCGTACCCACTGCCCGGGAGGAGGCTGGTTTGCTCTACTGCCCAGCCAATCCCTGCCAAGGGTCAGCATGAGCTCCTCCAGGCCGGCGCTCTATGACGCCCACTGTTAGTGAAAGGCACCTCCGCCCCCAGGGAGAGGAGCTGGGTCTGGGTGATGGCTCTGTAGCCTCCTCCGCCGTCACCAGCACAGGTTCCTGAAGAGCCCTGGCCAATGCTTCTGCATTTACATACATGGGACAACTGCACAGATGGCGACAGGGTTCAAAACTGGTCCCGTCACCTGGGGCAGCTCATCTCCCTCTGCCTCAATCTCCTCATCTGTAAAATGGGGATAATAATAGCCCCTATCTGCCAGAGTTGTTGGGGGGATCAAATGAGTAATGTCTAAAGCATGGGGTGTGACATATAGTAGGTGCCTAATAAATGCTTGTTCCTTCCACCTTGCCTCTCTTTCTGAGCCTCAGTTTCTCTATTTATAGAATGGGAATGATAAGGCTGAGAATCCAAAAAAGTCCCAGCTCAGTGCACTCAGAACAATGTAGGGAGGGAGGGGTTAGGAGGGGAACTGAGATAGGAGATCTGGGGCTATCACTAACTCCTTAGGTGGCTGTGTTAAGTTCCTCCTGGGGTTCAGTTTTTCCATCTGTAAAATGGGACTGTGCCCACCATGAGATCATTCTAAGTGTCAGATGCGAAAACATACAAGCAACAGAAGGGAGCCCTGCCTTACCCCGGCGCCTGACACAAAGCAGCTGCTTAAATGTTTGTTGGCTGACTGGCAATGGACCCCAGACTCTCCCCTCCCCATTCCTCAAGGCTTGGCTGCCGCCTCCAAGAAGCCTCCCCTGATCACACTCCTGAGCCTCCAAGATCCTGGAGCACTGGCTGCTGGGAGCTCTTAAGTGCCAGGGAAGTCTGGGAGGGGGCAGACATCCTCAGGAGAAGATGGCACAGGCCCAGGCCAGCAGAGGCGACAGGGACTTCAGGGACCTCTGGTCTGGTTCACACAGGCAGGAAACCTTGACAGTATCCACTCAAAGTGGCCATCCAGCGATGGGAAATTCACTATTTCCCAGAGCACTGTGGGGGCTCACCACCTGCCACCGGGGACAAATCTAACTGGAACCCCTTCTTGGAGCTTTTGGCCCTAAGACCCTAAGTCAGGGGCTGCCGGCCTGGAGGCCTTCTCCCACCTCTTCCTGACTCAAGGCCGGTCAGCTGGACCTCTACCTTCGCTTCTCTGGGCCTCAGTTGCCTGAGCTGTAAAATGAGCTCATCCATTTGACCGCTAAGGCTCCCTCCAGCCCCAAGTCCTAGAATTCCTGAGTCAAGGAAGGAAGCATTCCAGGCTGTGACTGGCTGAGCAGACCCTAAGGGGAGAGCAGCACATTTGAGAAGGGCTGTTCCCAGACCGGGAGGGCAGGGAGGATCTCGGAGGAGCACTAGCATAGGAAGGGCGCACCAAGACCAGGGAAAGCCAGGATCCTCAGTGCACAAAACTGGGAAGTTGTAGCTGGGAGAAGAGGCCTACGGGTGGCTGGGTGCTGTCTCCAAAGTGGGAAGGGCTGTAAAGTGGACCCCAGAGAGGAGGACAAAGAGAGCCGGTGCAGGGGTTGGAGAGCTGCACGGGGGAGGAAGCAGACATTTACAAGGAGAATTTTTTAGGCTTGATGTAAGGAAACAGTTTCCTCATAAGCCAAGTTCACCATCACTGCTGCTATTCTGCAGGGGGATCTCTGCTAAGCTGCCTCCCCAGCCTCCCCAGGTCCCAAGTGATCCTTGTGGCCTCCTCACCCCCAGGCTTCCCGGGCTTGGGCCCAAATACACCCACAGCTCCAAACTACCACCCCCTTTGCAGATGAAGCTGGTGGGGGGGGGACTACAAGGCAGGGTGGCACAGTACACGGAACACCGTGGGCTGGGAGTGGGAGACCTGAAAGGGTGCTGGAGGCACCCGGGGAGAAACTCCAGACTGTCACCTGCCAGCTAAGTGACTGAGCAAGTCCTTTCCCTTTGCTGGACCTTAATTTCCTTCTCTGTGAAATGGACTTTCCAAATTGGAGAGACCACCTGTTTCGCTGACGCCAGGACTCCTAACCCTCAGTTTCCCCATCTGTACAACGGAGATAAGAACAACTCCTGTTCCACCTACTTCATAGGATTCCTTCGGCGTGAGCTCATTGTTACAGAAAGAGCCCTAGCCTCTGGGCTGGCCTCCATGGAAACTCTGCAGACATCAGTTTCTCCATCTGAGACAGGGCATTCAGCTCCCTCCTGGTGCACCTGACAGGGCCGATGGGGGATCTACAGGCAGGGGCCTGCTCCAGTACTGGGGGGGGGGGGATCACCGGCACCGGCTCTAAAGCAGAATGATAGAAAAGGGGCTGAGGACCCGAGGGGGAGCCTGAAGCTTCTCTGGCTCCCTTTTACCAGCCTATTTAAGCAGCTTTCCCAGCGGCTTAAGGTCCACAGGAGCCTTCACCTGGGGGGGGGGGTGTCTGTGTGTTGAGGAAGGGGAACAGGTAGGGGGAACGGCTGCTCACCTTCCCCTCCCCCAGCACCCACCTTCTCCTGCCTCTCCCCACCTTTGGCTCTTGAAAACTCCTTTCCAACAAGTGAAACCAAATAGAAGAGAGAGAAAAGGGGGCGAGGACGAGGGGCAGGGATGACAAAGGGGAGCCGATCTCAATTTTAACTGGTCTGGCCCTTTAGAAATGAGGGTGGGAGGAAAAGAGCGAGGGGGGCGCGGTTTGGGAGAACCGAGCCCGGCCCGTCTCTCCGCAGCCCCCCGGCCCGGCCCCCGCCCCCTCCCCCGGCCCGCGGTCTAGGCTTCAGCAGGCCCCCCCCATCCGCGCCCCTCGCCCACCCCCGGACCCCGGGCCTCACTCACCTGCCAACGCCAGGATCTGGGCCTTGTGCGGCAGCAGCGTGCCCCAGGAGGCCCCGGCGGGCGCGGGCGCGGGGGGCGCCGCCGCCTCTGGGGGCTCGGGGCTCCGGTAGACCGCGTACACCTTCTGGTTGTCAAAGTCGAGGCGCGAGCGGGGGCTGAAGTCGCGCACGCAGGACACGGGCAGCGCGTAGCACACGTTGTCCTCCAGGAAGCGCACAAAGGCGTACATGGCCGGGGTCCGAGCCTCGGAGGCTGGGGCTACCGGGACCGGAGGGGGACGGACCCGAGGCGGGACCGACGGGCGATCGGACGGACCGAGGGAGGGCCCCCCCCTCCCGGCGGCCGCGGCTCCGGCTCCGGCTCCGCTCAGGGGCCCG
>JAJPUD010019026.1:0-13856 GCA_023553655.1 Myrmecobius fasciatus
GGCTGGAGAACAGGGATGTCAGGGCCAGAGGGGCCTGAGAATAGGGGTGTTGGGGCCCGAGAACAGGAGTGTCAGGGCCAGAGGGGCTGGAGAACATGGGGGGTCAGGGCCGGAGGGGTCTGAGAATAGGGGGTGTCAGGGCCAGAGCAGCCTGAGAACATAGGGGGTCAGGGCCGGAGGGGCCTGAGAACAGGGGTTTCAGGGCCAGAGGGGCCCGAGAACAGAAGGCAGCAGCTCTGGCCCTCTGTGCTCCCCAGTCTTGGGCCTCGCCAGCCCCGCCATTCTCTGTTTTGAAGGTCTTAGCCGAGAGCGGCCCTGAAGAGGACCCCGGCTGCAGACCGACCTCCCCAGCTCTCCTGACTCCCACCCTGCACTTGTGGCCCAGAAAGGCAGAGCCAAGCCTGAGGCAAGGGCAGGGTCAATCCCTCCTGGCCTGCCCATCAGCCCCCCTCTTGTCCCTGGGGGCTAGCACAGGCTATTCCAGGCCATGGGCTCCCTGGCCTGCCACAGCCTGGGCACTCCCAACGGCCTTGGGGACGAAGTTCACAGAAGGAAGGCTGGAGAAGGAGGCTGGCAGCCAAACCCTCAAAAATGAACGGGGCCCAGGCCATCATTCACTCCTGCACAGAATCTGCCTGTGCCAGAGTGAGGGATCTGGGTTCAAATTTTGACTGGTGGGCCTAGAGAGCAAGCCCATTTCCCTGTCTCTGTCCTGGCTTCTTAAGCCGTAAAGGCGGCTTTGGGTGAGACGGTTCCTGTCAGCCCAGTGACCCTGGCCACTTGCCTTTGAGCCCCGGCTCTTTCCTTCTCTCTAAGGTGGG
The DNA here is from genome assembly GCA_023553655.1 of Myrmecobius fasciatus. NCBI lineage: Eukaryota > Metazoa > Chordata > Mammalia > Dasyuromorphia > Myrmecobiidae > Myrmecobius > Myrmecobius fasciatus. The sequence goes on from JAJPUD010019026.1 coordinate 822, forward strand.
GATAACACAGGTGGATGGCCTCCCTCCCTGCAGGGCCCAGTTTCCAGAGGAGATTTTTTGGCCCTTGGGGCAGGACTTTGCATTGATCTCTCTTCCCTGTCCCACAAGCTGACCTGGGGGGGGGGGTGGGGAGTGCTCAGGCCATGGCTACCGCCCACACGAGTTTCCCAAGACAGGAAAGAAGGCGGTACCTTACTGTGTCTAAAGTCCCCGTCATCCTCGCCGTAGTCTCGGACCTCCTCCTCATCTTCGATGGGATGGAGGGAAAGCTTGGGGATCTTGATTTTCTTCTGCATGACACTATTTTCCAGATCGGTTTTGTCCTCTGAAAACGCAGATGGAAAGAACAAGGCGAGTCAGGCAGGCAGAGAGACGCCCTCCAGGTGCCCAAGCGTCCCAGGGCCGCCTAAAGCTAATGGCGAGACCAGTTAAAATGGAGAAAGCTCCCCCATGGGGTGAGGGGGCGTCTGAGACGGAAGGGATGGCAGGGACCGTGGAGGGAGCCAGAAACTCGCCTCAAGTCCCTCCCCAAGTCAGTGACAGCAGCAGGCAGTCAGGCCGGGACTCCCTCCAGGCCAGCATGCGGTGGGCTCTGGGCCCTGACTGGGGGCTTCAAAACGAGGTCACAGCAGCCGGGCCCCTTCCCTTAGGCCTCGAGAGTTTCTACCCTGACATATTCCTGATGGATGTCCCGGCATGACCCATGGACCAGCTCAGAGGCAAAACAAGGGTGCTGTGGCAGGCAATCATGTTCTGGGGGCGTACGGCGTTTGTGGGGGTCTCTCCTGAGACTCCACTTTGGACGAGCTCCTGTTCCCTGAGGGAGCCCACATCCCATTAGAGAACCAAGGTCACGGAGGAACGTGCACCATCGAGTCAGATGCTCTGAAGAAAAGCAAGGTTGGGACTAAAGCTCAGCTCCCAGCCCCGGGCTCCCAGGGCCTCTGCTCAGCTTGGGCTCGATCCCCTGGGCCCCGGGGTGCCCGGGGGACCTAGAGCAGCCTTGGGAAGGGAGGGGGGCCTGCTGATTCTGGGCCCTCACTTCCACATTCGGAAGAGAGAGTCCTCTGTGAGAGGAGATGCGCTGAGGAGACAGAATCTGGATCCTGGAGGGACAGAGGGACGACAGGGAGGGAGGGAAAGGAGAGGGGGAGGAACTCTCGGGGCCCTGGATTTGTGGGCACACTGGTGACCGGGGCACTGGCAGGAGGCAGAGGCTCAAGCAGCGGTCACATTGCTGGGGCTCTCTTCCTAACAGCTGTCAGGCAGCTTGCCCTGCGCTTATTACTCCCATTTTAGAGAAGAAAAAACTGAGGCTCAATGGAGGAAACTTGCTCAGGGTTCCCTAGTTAGGAAGGGTAGAGTTGCACTTTGGACCCAGGTCTTCTGCTTCTAGACTCAGCACAGGTCACCAGGATGCCAATGCTGGCAAAGGGCAGGCTTGAGACCCATGGCCAAGCTGCTGGGCCACCCTGACCCCAAGCCCAGCTTTGTTAACGGCACCAGAAGTCGAGGGTTCTTATGGCCCTTGACCCTTGGAGGTTGGGAGGCAGCTCCTACCCTGGGGGGGGCACTGAGATATAAGGCTGGGCCCATCATCCCCATGACCCCCCACCCCCAGCCCACCCACCCTTGGTGACCAGTGTCACAGAAGGAGGCCTGAAGCGTGAGAAAAAGTGAGAAAGGGGCAAAGGGCGCCGGGCACCGAAGACCGACGGCACTTATCCCCGACCATGGCGTCCCAGTCGGGCGGGAACTCAGAGTCTCCATGTGTCTAGGGGGTTACTGTCCAAAATGGGCCTGGGGGCAGAGGGGGAGGATTCACCCAGGACCGGGACAGCCACAGCCCTACCCTGCCCCCAACCTCTGCCCACAGCCCCTGCCCTGCCCCTGCCCATAGCAGGCCTCTTATAAAGCCCGGCCGAATCAGAACAGCCACAGCTTCAGGAGGCGGGGGGCAGTGCCCCCACTTCTAGTGACTGGCATCAGGGCCGAGGCACAGAGACCTGGATTGGGCTTGGGGGGGCCTTTGGGAGCACCTCCCGCCGCCCCTCACTTTGCTCCTTGAGAAGAGAAGATTTGGGATGAAGGTGGAGGCTGCTGTCCACCCCTTAGACTCCAAGAGGCCCCTAACGCCTCCCCCCGCCCCCGCCCCAGAGGCTTCTGGGCCCAGCAAGAGAAGGCCCCAGATGCTTGGCCGGCTCTGGTTAAAGCTTGGGCCAGGTCTGGGCGGGACTGCTGCAGGTCCAGATCCTAAACTCCCGGGGGGGGGGAGGGATGGCCGTCCTGCTGGGCCAGAAGGGTGGTGCGGGGGGCGGGAAGAAGGGGGGCAGAAGGCTCCCTCCTAAGGAAGATGATTGGGGCGCAGTGTGGCTGTCAGGGGCACCTCCAAATGGACGCGAGGCTTTGTCCCTCCACTCCCTGAAGATCAACCCTAAACTCTCTCTGCTCCAAGCTGAGGGAGCAGGCAGGGCCCTGACCGAATCTGGAAGAAACTTAGGGTACCCAGAAAGGTGGGGGTCTGAGAGGAGGGGAGGGGGCCTGGGAGAAAGGGAGGGAGAGGCCTCTGAGGGGAGGGGAGGAGCCAGCATCTTAAGCCTCAATCAAGGCAAAGTTTCTGGTCTTGCTTCCAAACAAACAAAGGTTTGAGGCTGCTCCAATTCTTTTTTTAATTCTCCGCCTTTTCTAGCCCTAAAAATATCCCCAAACAGAATGGCGCAAGCCGGCTCGCTGCAGATTAGCCGAGATCAGGGTTTCAGTGCAAGCTTGCGGTCCCAGGTCCCGAGTTCGAATGCAGCCTTATCATTAGGAGCCAGCCAAAGCTCCCTGAGCACATGAAGACCCTGGGGCAGGGACAGGGGGAGCAGCAGAGGGGAGCCGGGTCTGGAGGCAGGGCCGGGCTGCCCCCTGGCCAAGCCACCCAACGCCTTTGGAAACACTTGGGACATCTCCTCCCTGGGGGAACGCTGGGAGTCAAAGAGCTGTTTGTGAAGCTCTGAGTGGCTACAGAGGCTGAGCACTCCCCCTCCTCTCCCTCCCCCTCCCCTTCCTCTTCCTCTTGTGATGATGGTTCTAAGCAAGGGAACAATGAACGGCTCCCTCCCCTCGGCTCCATTTGGGTTCACAGCCTGGCTCTGGACACGCAGGGACCCTCGGACCTCACACTAGGATCCAGCGCTCTACCAGCCCCTGGCCCCCGCCCCCTCTCTGCCATCCTTCCTCGGGTGCCCGGCAGGCGCTCTCCCTTCCCTTAGAACCGAGGATCTTCATGTGGAGAACTCTAAACTCTATGTCTAACTGCCGACATCCTTGGTTCCCTTTGCACTCCCGCGCCTTCATTTCACACACTTAATAATGTGACAGCGAAAGGCCCGCGACCTTTGCCCACTGAGTGCCAAAGGTTCTGCCCGTCCCGCATCAGTGGGTAAGCTCCTTGAGGGCAGAGCGAGCTCTGCCAGGCGTCCCGGGCAGCAGTACCCGGCCTGCAGTCAGAGCCACTGTGCAGACAGGGATGGGCGGTTAGGAACCGCACTGCCTTCCAGTCAGCTCAGGGACAAAAGAGAGCGGACCCCCGGAGTCCCTTCTCCTCTCTCTGCCTCGGTTTCCTTGGCTGTGGAATGGAGATATCGCTCCCTGGTTGCTTCTGCTATGAAGAAGGCACCAGAGAAATGGGGGCCGTCCGGTTGCTCTCATCGACACCATTCTCGGCATCCCCCCGTGTCTGCTCCCGGACCCCGGCCCGAGAGGACAGGAGTGGCTACCCTTGGCTGGAGAGCCCGAGATCCCCTGCCTGTCACTGGCCTCCGACGGACCAAGGCTTCCCACAGCTCCCGCAGGCAGGGTTCAGCAGAGTCTGCGGTGAAAAGGTCGGGACCTTGGGGGGCAACGTGATCGAGGCGGGCCCTGGCAGCCAGAAAGCCTTGGGTACTCGACATGGAGGCTGGGCAGGCAAGCGGCCGCTAAGCGCACTGACTTTCCACTCCCAGGCCCAGTGGACGTGGTTGAGGGCCATGTAGAAAAGAGACCCCTTCTGAGCATGTTCAGGAGGGAAGGCCCTCCTCTGCCCCCTCAGGCCTGCCTCCCGGGCACTGAGGGTCTGCCCACTTTACTCAGAGCCCCCTGGGGTGGGGAGCACCCCAGACGCGGAACCAGGGGCTGAGTCTGAGCCTCCCCTTGGCCGGGGGTCTGGGGCAAAAATCCGGAGTCTCCAAGGAACCTCTGAGCAAGGAAGAGGCTGGAGAGGGGTCAGCCCAACCTTGACCTTTGGCCCTTCTGCCAAAGAACGGGATCTCCCCTGGGAGGAGGCTGGGCTGGAAAACCTCACAACAAATGCACACACAAGCAGATGGCAGAACGGGACAGGCCACAGACCAGCAGGCTGCTCTTCCTCCATCCCAAACTGGGGCAGGAACACCTCGGGCCGCACAGCCATCCCCCAGGGCCATCCAGCCTTGGGGAGGTCCATGGACAACAGTGAGGGGCAAAGACTGTTGGGCTCAAGTCAAGACCTGCCGCCCCATGCAAGACAGAGGCCAGTCGTGTGGCCTTGGGGAGCCTCAGGGCCTTCACCTGGAACAGCAGGGAGATCACCAGAGGCCTGGAGGCCTGGGGGCCAGGCCCTGTGGGCCCTGCTGAAGGATGTGGGCCTGGTCAGCCTGAAGGCAAGGCCTGGGGAGAACAGCTGTCATCCAGAACCTTGAAGGCCTTGGAGGAGAACAGTCTGTGGAGGCGTGAAGAGGGGATGGACACTGGACAGAGGGAGATTTCATTCGACATAAGGAAAAGTCTGAAAGGTAGAAAGCCATTCCCAGAAATCTTCAGGAAGATTGGCAGGAGGAGCTGCTGTCAGTGAGAGGTGGGCGGCCTGGAGAGATTGGAACCCAGAGCCCGGGGGGCCCTCAAGCAGGTTCCTCAATGCGAGAACTTCTCTCTTCCGGGGCTTGCCTTCACATCTACAAATCGAGGGGCTGCAACTAGATTGTCAAAGTCTCTCCCAGCCCTGACACCCCTGTTTCAAGCCCCCTTCCAGCCCTGACACCCCTGTTCTAAGCCCCCCTTGAACTCTGACACTTCCTGTTCTAAGCCCCTTTCCAGCTGACATTCCCCGTTCTAAGCTCCCTCCCAGCTCTGACATCCCCGTTCTAAGTTCTAGGGACTCTCACAGCTGTAACAGTCTTTGTTCGCAGATCTCGGGGCACTCTCAGATTCCCTCACTGGCAGGGATGCTCAGTGGTTCCTTCACAGGGTTAAAGTGTCTTGCAGGAGTTCCAGGCTTGGCTTGCCACCAGGAATGACTCTAACTCGGAGGCTTCCAAGGCCTAACCAAGCTCTGCGTGAAGATGGACCACCAGCAGTGGCCTGAACCCTTCGGGTCACCCAAGTCCACCAAAGGTTCAGAACAGCCCAACAGGGCAGAGCTCTTGCCCAGGAGGAAACAAGGCAGGAAGCGGGCCTTGTGGGGGGCACAGCCCACCACGTCTGGGCTCCAGAACTTGATAAGCTTCTGCTAGGACACGTGTGGAGAGGAGCTGACCCAAGGAGATCCGCTCTAAATGCCAAGCCTGGGCTAAGCAACGGTCCCCAGGCATGGGGGGGAGGGCAGAAAAATCTGAATTTTCCCAGGGGCCTCCGGAGCCGGCCAGCACTGGGCTAGAGCTCTTAGCTCTCGATTCTTTTTTAAAGTACATAAGATGATCACACAAGCAGGCAGAGCTCGGAGGCTTGCAATCCCCATTTTTCAAATGGGTAAACTGAGTCTCAGAGAACATAAAGGACTTGTCCAGACCCCACAGGCCTGGTCTCCCAATTCCAAGGGGCCGGCTGGCTTGCCCAGTTATCCTACAAGAATCTGCCAACACGGTACTGTGGCCTGGCAATGGGAAAGGTCCCAGGAAAGAAGCATCCCCTGCAGGTTCCAGGACTCTCTGTTCAAAATCAAGGGCTGGAGGCCGCTGACAGCTGAGATCACGCAATCGGCAGACATCTGCGGGAACTGTGACCAAAATGAAGTCACCGCGGGCTTCAAGGGGAAACGTGCTGGTAGGGAGGCAGATGTGAGAGAGAAGCCCCTGGAAGGGGGAAGCAGTGCCAGGACAATCAGGGGAGGGTTCCCGAAGGAGGCGGGTGTGAGCCGGGGTCCCCAGGAACGGCGGGAGGCCCACCTGGGCAAAAGCAGCCGGAGGAAGGAGTGGAGCCAAAGGGAGAGGCCGGGAGGCCTTCGCCATCTTCCACTTGTACATTGAATCCTAAGGGAATCGGGGGGCCGCTCTAGAGGAAAGGGTGATCATAAGTGAGTCAAGGCCCCCATAAAGGCCGAGCACGAGAGCCGGGAGGGGCCTTGGGACAGAAATGAGCATCGTCCACATGGGAGGCAGAGCAGGGGACCACGGAGAGGCCTTTGGACCGAGGCTAGACATGAGAATGTGGCACAGGGGGTGGCCAGACCTCAGGCGCAGGGCAGCAGAAGCAGCGGGGGGCCGAGGTGCTGGCTCACGAGGTGAGCACCTTGCCCCGGCTTCTTTCCCTGCAAGCAGGACGCTGGATCCCGCGCCCCTCTGGGTATCTGGCTGGGACCGGCTCAAAGTTGGTCTGGGCTGTCTCCGCCTGCTCTGGCCTGTAGCCTCCAGGACCGTGAGGGGGGGTGTGTATCCCTGTGGATGGGACCACCAACAGCTGAGGTTCTCTGGGCTCCGGGGGAGGCACCCAGCCTGCGCCTCTCTCGGCTCCAGCGTTTATCAGCTAAAACATGTCAAAACTGAAACTCTAAGCTTTGCCGCCTCCCCTCCCCCCCCCTTGGCAGGCTCCCTCCCCGATGACATCTAGCAATCCTGGCCAGCCCTCTGCCTCCCCACTAATCCTGGGCGCTCGCCAAAGCATTTCCCTTGCCATCACTCTGTTTGGACCAGAGATGCCAAGATGGGCCGAGAGCACGGAACAAACCAGAGTGATCCAAGAACGAAGAATGGGGGCTTGGAAAGACTTCTCCGCCAAAGTTCTGAGCTGTTCCAGCTCAGGGACCTGACCAAGGGCGCCGCTGGCCTTCTGTGGCCTCCTGAAGGGACGGAAGCAACGGGGCGGCTCCGGAGGCCGCTTTTCGGTCTGCACTCCCATTGGCAGCTGGTGCTAGAGCTGCCCCACCCCGGGGAAGTGCCCTGACCTGGGACCCAGAAGCCCCGGGCACTGGCCCCGGCTCCACCACAGACCTCGGGCAAATGACTCGGCAGTTCTATTTCCCCATCCGCAGGAAGGGGGCTAGCCTGGATGCCCGCCACTGAGCCTTCCATTCCCGCCGTCCGGGGTGACCTCCAGGAGGAGGGCTAGCAGACCATCCCTTCCTGGGGCCCGTCTGCCTCACAAAATAAGGGAGCGGGGTCCGGCCCTGCCCAAGGCTCTGCAGGGGGTGGTGTTCGAGGCCTGCAGGACTGGGTGAAGGGCCTCATGACTCACTAGCACACTCTCTGGGTCACAGGGCACTCCCGAGTGCCCAGACCAACTGACCCAGGGGCTCCCTGGATGATGGGCCTGGCCAGAGTCAGCGTGGCTGCTGGGAAGCCTTTGGGAAGCAGGATGCTCTCCAGAGACGCCACGAAGGGCTCCGTGTGCCGTCTCCTATTGGGTGTTGGAAGAGGAGGAGGATGGCTGATTGAGCCGGAAGGGAGCCAAGCTGTGCCTTTCACCCAGCATCTCCTGGGCCAGAGAGAGCTCTGCTCTGCCCCAGCACAGCAGGGTTTCAGTGGAGAAGATGGTCAAGGGGGCTCAGCCTCCAGAGAAGGCTGGCAAGGCTCCCCCCACGTCCCAGAACCTCAGAGTGGCAGGGGCAGCAGAACAGGGGACGTCACGATTGCAGGGCTTAGCCCAAGCCCCTTTGGGACGGGAAACTGAGGCCCAGGGAGCAGTGACTGCGCCAGCTGCGGTGCACATCACTGGAGTGACACAGCCCAGTGTGCCAGCCCCACTCATCTGAATCTGGGAAACCAATCCTGGAGGCTTTTAAGGGGGTTCCAAGCTGGTCTCTAACCAGGGAGAGAGCTCCACTGGAAAATTAACCAGAGCTCAACAAAAATGAAACGTGGGGAGCCAAGGCTCCTCCCTAAAATGGTGGGCCCCTCCTCCCTGGAGTTCGGACTCCCCCCCCCAAACTGCAGCAAGCAGCAACAAGGGCTCTCCTCAGATTGTGCTGGAGATGGTGCGAGGAAATCTAGTGGGAAAAGCCCCCAAATCTGTCCCTCTCCATGTCTGTGTCTCCCTCCCAATCTCCGTCTCTGTCTCTCTCTTCTCCTTCCTCCATCTTCTCTCTGTGTCTCTCTCTCCCCTCTCTCTGTCTCTGTCACACGCACACACAAATTGCACAGAAGAACAGAAAACCCCCCATTTGGAGTCCAACACCCCCCCCTCCCCGATTCAGCATCGATGCCGTTCAGACTCAAGCCCGTCCCCAGATCCGCTTTGCACAGAACCAAATCCCAGCCCGGCACCAAGCTGCCTTCCACAGGATGTTGGTAGAACCCCCCCCCCGCCCCCGGTAGGTACCTCCACGTGATTTTACCCTTTCCCACTCTCTCTTTTTCGGGTGCAGCCCACACCTAGGAAGGCAGTCATTCAAAATACTATGGCAACCCTGGGCGGCAGGTACCAGAAGCTGGGCAGGGCAGGGCAGGGGAAAGGGCCGGCCAAGGAGGATCATGGGACAATAATGAAGGCGCAGGAGTGAGAAGGAACAAGAGCCTGGTGGCTGATCTGCAGCACTCTTAGGGGGTGCCTGGAGGAGCATTGTTGTGATGCTGAAAAAGCTTTTCTTAGAGAAAGGCTTTGGGAGAAATGTGGGAACTGCAGGGGAAAAGGGTCCAACCTCTAGAACCTTAAAACAAGGTGGCCTTGAAGATCCCAGCCAGCTCTAAATCAAGAGTGCAAGCTGGGAAACCTTTCCTCTCCCTAAACCTCAGTTTCTTCACCTGTACAATGGTCATCTTCCTCCCCCCCCCCAGGCCCTTTGCCAGCCCTCCTATCTGCTAACCTGTTGCTCTTCCTACCAGCTGGGTCATGGCTGGCATTACAGATGGCATCAATGGCAGGAGGCTCCAGGGAGGGCTTGCCGGGGCAAATGGCAGTGAGTCACCAGCAGGGATGGTTTTCTTCCTTCCAGGCAGCCAAGGCTACAACTCTAGCGGGTGCCTCGGGCCTCACATTTTAGGGAGGGCGTGGACAAGCTGGAGTCAGCCCAGGGAGGCCACCAGAGGGGTGGGGACTGGAAGGCGCCTCCAGGAGGTCCCGCCTGAGGAGAGATGAGGAGGGACTGGAGGGGGTGGGGACAGTAACCAGCCCACCTGGGCCCCAGAGGCAGGAGCAGGACAGGGAATGGGTGCAGCCAGCCAGCCAGAGCCGGGCCAGAGATGGGTACATGTCCGGTCAGGGAAAGCGGCCACTACCAGTCAAAGCTGTCCCAAAGGGGGCCGGGCTGCCTGGGGGGGACAGAAAAGGGGACTCTGGGTCAGGTATAGGATGGACTAGAGAGCCTCAGTCTCCCCATCTGCAGAATGCAGTCAGACAATTCGGTACCAGGCGACTCTTGGGCACAGCTGACTTCCTTTGCTGAAGAGTTAGGGAAAATAAAAAAAGGAAGTAGCCAAGCTCTTTCCCCTCCACCAGCTTTCAGTCTGAGTGTGAGCCTCGGCCCCTGTACGGCAGCAGTTGCAAGGCTGGCCCTCCCAGACGCTGGATCTTGATCCAGCTCCATTTGTGGGTGCAGGGTGCCTCGTTCTGGGAGTCTGCAGCGTACCCACTGCCCGGGAGGAGGCTGGTTTGCTCTACTGCCCAGCCAATCCCTGCCAAGGGTCAGCATGAGCTCCTCCAGGCCGGCGCTCTATGACGCCCACTGTTAGTGAAAGGCACCTCCGCCCCCAGGGAGAGGAGCTGGGTCTGGGTGATGGCTCTGTAGCCTCCTCCGCCGTCACCAGCACAGGTTCCTGAAGAGCCCTGGCCAATGCTTCTGCATTTACATACATGGGACAACTGCACAGATGGCGACAGGGTTCAAAACTGGTCCCGTCACCTGGGGCAGCTCATCTCCCTCTGCCTCAATCTCCTCATCTGTAAAATGGGGATAATAATAGCCCCTATCTGCCAGAGTTGTTGGGGGGATCAAATGAGTAATGTCTAAAGCATGGGGTGTGACATATAGTAGGTGCCTAATAAATGCTTGTTCCTTCCACCTTGCCTCTCTTTCTGAGCCTCAGTTTCTCTATTTATAGAATGGGAATGATAAGGCTGAGAATCCAAAAAAGTCCCAGCTCAGTGCACTCAGAACAATGTAGGGAGGGAGGGGTTAGGAGGGGAACTGAGATAGGAGATCTGGGGCTATCACTAACTCCTTAGGTGGCTGTGTTAAGTTCCTCCTGGGGTTCAGTTTTTCCATCTGTAAAATGGGACTGTGCCCACCATGAGATCATTCTAAGTGTCAGATGCGAAAACATACAAGCAACAGAAGGGAGCCCTGCCTTACCCCGGCGCCTGACACAAAGCAGCTGCTTAAATGTTTGTTGGCTGACTGGCAATGGACCCCAGACTCTCCCCTCCCCATTCCTCAAGGCTTGGCTGCCGCCTCCAAGAAGCCTCCCCTGATCACACTCCTGAGCCTCCAAGATCCTGGAGCACTGGCTGCTGGGAGCTCTTAAGTGCCAGGGAAGTCTGGGAGGGGGCAGACATCCTCAGGAGAAGATGGCACAGGCCCAGGCCAGCAGAGGCGACAGGGACTTCAGGGACCTCTGGTCTGGTTCACACAGGCAGGAAACCTTGACAGTATCCACTCAAAGTGGCCATCCAGCGATGGGAAATTCACTATTTCCCAGAGCACTGTGGGGGCTCACCACCTGCCACCGGGGACAAATCTAACTGGAACCCCTTCTTGGAGCTTTTGGCCCTAAGACCCTAAGTCAGGGGCTGCCGGCCTGGAGGCCTTCTCCCACCTCTTCCTGACTCAAGGCCGGTCAGCTGGACCTCTACCTTCGCTTCTCTGGGCCTCAGTTGCCTGAGCTGTAAAATGAGCTCATCCATTTGACCGCTAAGGCTCCCTCCAGCCCCAAGTCCTAGAATTCCTGAGTCAAGGAAGGAAGCATTCCAGGCTGTGACTGGCTGAGCAGACCCTAAGGGGAGAGCAGCACATTTGAGAAGGGCTGTTCCCAGACCGGGAGGGCAGGGAGGATCTCGGAGGAGCACTAGCATAGGAAGGGCGCACCAAGACCAGGGAAAGCCAGGATCCTCAGTGCACAAAACTGGGAAGTTGTAGCTGGGAGAAGAGGCCTACGGGTGGCTGGGTGCTGTCTCCAAAGTGGGAAGGGCTGTAAAGTGGACCCCAGAGAGGAGGACAAAGAGAGCCGGTGCAGGGGTTGGAGAGCTGCACGGGGGAGGAAGCAGACATTTACAAGGAGAATTTTTTAGGCTTGATGTAAGGAAACAGTTTCCTCATAAGCCAAGTTCACCATCACTGCTGCTATTCTGCAGGGGGATCTCTGCTAAGCTGCCTCCCCAGCCTCCCCAGGTCCCAAGTGATCCTTGTGGCCTCCTCACCCCCAGGCTTCCCGGGCTTGGGCCCAAATACACCCACAGCTCCAAACTACCACCCCCTTTGCAGATGAAGCTGGTGGGGGGGGGACTACAAGGCAGGGTGGCACAGTACACGGAACACCGTGGGCTGGGAGTGGGAGACCTGAAAGGGTGCTGGAGGCACCCGGGGAGAAACTCCAGACTGTCACCTGCCAGCTAAGTGACTGAGCAAGTCCTTTCCCTTTGCTGGACCTTAATTTCCTTCTCTGTGAAATGGACTTTCCAAATTGGAGAGACCACCTGTTTCGCTGACGCCAGGACTCCTAACCCTCAGTTTCCCCATCTGTACAACGGAGATAAGAACAACTCCTGTTCCACCTACTTCATAGGATTCCTTCGGCGTGAGCTCATTGTTACAGAAAGAGCCCTAGCCTCTGGGCTGGCCTCCATGGAAACTCTGCAGACATCAGTTTCTCCATCTGAGACAGGGCATTCAGCTCCCTCCTGGTGCACCTGACAGGGCCGATGGGGGATCTACAGGCAGGGGCCTGCTCCAGTACTGGGGGGGGGGGGATCACCGGCACCGGCTCTAAAGCAGAATGATAGAAAAGGGGCTGAGGACCCGAGGGGGAGCCTGAAGCTTCTCTGGCTCCCTTTTACCAGCCTATTTAAGCAGCTCTCCCAGCGGCTTAAGGTCCACAGGAGCCTTCACCTGAGGGGGGGGGTGTCTGTGTGTTGAGGAAGGGGAACAGGTAGGGGGAACGGCTGCTCACCTTCCCCTCCCCCAGCACCCACCTTCTCCTGCCTCTCCCCACCTTTGGCTCTTGAAAACTCCTTTCCAACAAGTGAAACCAAATAGAAGAGAGAGAAAAGGGGGCGAGGACGAGGGGCAGGGATGACAAAGGGGAGCCGATCTCAATTTTAACTGGTCTGGCCCTTTAGAAATGAGGGTGGGAGGAAAAGAGCGAGGGGGGCGCGGTTTGGGAGAACCGAGCCCGGCCCGTCTCTCCGCAGCCCCCCGGCCCGGCCCCCGCCCCCTCCCCCGGCCCGCGGTCTAGGCTTCAGCAGGCCCCCCCCATCCGCGCCCCTCGCCCACCCCCGGACCCCGGGCCTCACTCACCTGCCAACGCCAGGATCTGGGCCTTGTGCGGCAGCAGCGTGCCCCAGGAGGCCCCGGCGGGCGCGGGCGCGGGGGGCGCCGCCGCCTCTGGGGGCTCGGGGCTCCGGTAGACCGCGTACACCTTCTGGTTGTCAAAGTCGAGGCGCGAGCGGGGGCTGAAGTCGCGCACGCAGGACACGGGCAGCGCGTAGCACACGTTGTCCTCCAGGAAGCGCACAAAGGCGTACATGGCCGGGGTCCGAGCCTCGGAGGCTGGGGCTACCGGGACCGGAGGGGGACGGACCCGAGGCGGGACCGACGGGCGATCGGACGGACCGAGGGAGGGCCCCCCCCTCCCGGCGGCCGCGGCTCCGGCTCCGGCTCCGCTCAGGGGCCCG
>JAJPUD010019027.1:0-27360 GCA_023553655.1 Myrmecobius fasciatus
AAAAAAAAAAAACAAAACAGACTAATTAAGTCTCTTTACACATCTATAAGAGAAAGAATCATAGAGTTTATAAAGAACCGGCTTTGGAGCTAGGGAGATCTTGCTCCTGGATTGAATTCTGTCTCTGACATCTACTGACTGGGTGTCCCTAGGGATATGTATCACTTAACCTCTTAGAATACTCTTGGTCAGAGGTATCAAATGCTCAGCTGGTTCCTCCCATAGCCCACAATATTCCCAAGTTTGGCCTAAATCAGATTGAAATGTATTCCTATATGATCTTAATCTGTTGATGTACTATGAAAAAAGAAATATATAAGTATTGTGGTTTAAGTCAACAAGTGGCCCATAGGGATCCTTAGGTGTGGTTTAGTGGCTTCTGTTTCCATGAGTTTGACACAACTTCTCTAGATTACTCTCTGAGAACATAAATTGCAGAGAAAGTGTCAACATGCTTTGGTAAAGATGTTCATTCTGGCCTTCCCTATGGCAATGAAATCATACTTCTAGTTCCTGTCCAAAATTTGCCTCATATAATACATATTTCTTTAAACACATTTCACACTTCACATTTTAGAAGGGGAGATACTGGTAATATCAAACCTTTCTTTTGGAACCTCCATTCCATTGGAATTCCCATATTATATGGGACCCTGGGACTCAGTGAAGCACACTCAAGTAAATAGCATTCTGAATAGCTAAACCATACTAAGTAAGTAACTCCTGGACATGATGAATGAGTTAGTTCTCTTGTGGCATTTGGTACCAGGTGCAGAGTTTTCCATCACCATCTGTTTCTGTATACTTTATTCAAAGGTTTCCCCAGTGAGACAGAAAGATGGATCACCTTTCTTGCAGCACAATAGAGAAGAGCAAGATTTTGGGATCATGCTGACTTAGGATGTGGAAGTCAGTAAGGGAGTTAGGAAAGAGTAAAAGATCAAAGCCTCAGAGGTCCAAAAAGAGGCAAGATATTTTTCTTAGGGTCAATTGGATTGTTTTGAGTTTGGTACTGATCAGTGAGATGCCAAGAGTAATGATTTAATGAGTATAATGCAAAGGACAATGGACTGAGAGGCAGAAGACCTGCCTGGGTTTCTTCTTTTTTCTGCTATATTAGATTCTTGACTTAGAATACTTGACCATCTCTTTGGGCCCCTCTATCCTTTTCTGTAAACGTGAGGGCATTGAAGGCCTTTCCTATCTCTGACATTCTGTGTTTGGTTTTCTACAGTTATTTTCCAGATGACATATAAATTCCTTGGGTGACATTTCTTTTTTTTTTTTTTTTTTTTTTTGCTTTTTGCTAAGGCAATTGGGGTTAAGCGACTTGCCCAGGGTCACACAGCTGGGAAGTGTCTGAGATCAGATTTGAACTCAGGTCCTCCTGACTTCAGGGCTGGTGCTCTATGCACTGCGCCACCTAGCTGCCCCATTGGGTGACATTTTTGACAGTGTATCACTGGAACCAGCATAAAGTGGTTAAATGATTATTAAATGTTGATTGATTTTTCTGTGACATAAGTTAAATATGCTAAGATTCCTTCAGTCCTCACACTGAATATCCTGTAATATAATTTCATCAGTTCTGACATTCTAGAATTCCTTCCAGTTCTAATACTCTTTGTTCTCTAGGGTCCTGTCCAGTTTTGATATTAATATGGTCTGTATCTAATGTTCCTTTCAGTCATAACATACTAAGTTCTATATTTTAAGGTCTGTTCTGGCTTAGATACTTGATATTGTAAAATTTCTTCATGCTCTCTATTTGTTGTCCTAAGATCTCATCTAACTCTGACATTCTTTGTTTTTACGGACAGCATTCCCTCCACGTATTCAGCACTTATTGGCTAGATACATTCCCTCTCCTCCTCCTCTTTCCCCCCTTCTCTTCACCTGGTGTCTGCCAGGAATCAAAGAAATAAACAAGAGAGTGCCCCTCATCCATCCAACAAGAAACAGGGAGCAGGTGTGTTGGGATAGGTTAACCTAATTAAGGAAGAATACAGTGATGAATAACAAAGGCTGTAGTGTCTCCTTTTCTGGAAGGCTTTAATACAGGATAGAAACTATTTTTTGAATAACTTGAATGTTTTCCCATTTGAGGAGGTGGGTGGATGCACAACTAATACTAGAAATAACACTTTTTCCAGAGTGTTTTTGCATCCATTTGGAAAATCACTCTTCTATATGGATCTGTTATTTTTTTGTCATTAGCAAAATTAGATTAGACTAGATGAAGTCTAAGGTTACTTCAAACTTTAAATCCTATCATCTCATTTTAACCCCCTAAAAGGATAAAGGGAGATATGGTAGGGCTTAGTGTCTTCATTTGATACATGAACAAGTTAAAGCTAGAGATTAAATGACTTGGCCAGAAGTGCACAACTACTCTATAACTGGAATCTGTTGTTCTCTCTCCCCATCCCACTCATCCTTCACTGAGCTGTTGCTCTAGAATACCTCTGACCGACCCCTGTCATCCCTATTATAATCATGATTTACCTTCAAGTTCAAGTTTCTTCCTCTCCACCTCTTTCTTATATTCCTCCAGTTCTTGGTCAGTGAGTTGGCTGAAGGGATTTGGGGGTTCTGGTCCCACAGGCACTGTTTCCTCTGAGTCATCTTTGGTAGCTGTGTCACCCTTGGAGGCCAGGTGGCTTTCTGTAGACTGAAAGTTAATCACAGAATATGTCACCCCAAAGAATATGGAGAGCCAAACCTATCAATTATTTTTCCAACGAACTTTCTCTGAGGTTTCTGTGGCCCAAATCCTGGTTATTTTGCCAGGGACCGATTAATGTGCACCTTCTTGGGGAAATAAGCAGCTCAAGGTGTTTTTTTTTTAATTTTTTTATTTCCAGGAGCTGACTTTACCACCCACATTTAGTTACCACCCAAACTTAGACAGTGACTCCTTTGTAAAAGCCCTCAGGTCTCCAAGATCAAGCAGGATTGTCAAACTAATGTTAAAGAACAAAACCAAAGTATATCACAGACTAAAGAAGACCTATATCTAATATTGTACTTTTGCATTTTGCATTTCCTAGCTAGGATAACACTGTTCAACTCTTCTCCAAGAAGCTTAACCCTCATTGGTAACCAAATCCCCACATGGATCAGTGCAAAGGCATACAAGCTTTGAGGATATTACTAACAATACTACTTCTAATAGCACTCACAATACTATTAATAAAACTTAATAATAACCATCAATTTTTAAGGTTTGCAGAGAGCTTTACATAAATTATCTCATTTGATTTTCACAACAACCTTGGGAGATAGGTTATTGTTAACCTTATTTGTAGATGAATGACTTGTCCAGGATCACCTAGCTAGAAAGTATCTGAGTTAAGGTTTGAAATGAGTTCTTTCTTGCTCCCAGCTCAGTACTCTTTCCATTGTACCCTTGAGCTGATTTTTGTTCCTGACCACCCAAATCCCGAGGCTGAGGTGCAATTATTCAAAATTCATAAGCAAGATACACACCAAGTCACTGTCAGCATTCCAAACCATTTATACCTAGAAAGAAGCATGTTGGGGGGACTTTGGGCCACTGTGCAAATATTAATTGATCCTGTTTTACCATTTAGCACAGAAAATTTTCCTGTGTTAACTTCCGTTTACCTCTAGGTAAAATTCTTTGAAGTGGTAGTCAGTAGCAATGGTTTTCTAAAGAATCAAAATTATTTTTCTTTTTTTGCAAAATACTATCCAAGTTCAAACATTAAAATGACAATGTGTTACTTTCTCTTTCATCACAGCTTTGAAGCCAGAAGGGTTCTTGAAGATCATCTTGTCTAAATTTTTCATTTCTCAGATGAAGTAAATGAGGAAAGAAAACAAGGAAAAGTGACTTGCTCAATATCACACAGGTAGAAAATGGTAGAGCTCCTCTGACTTCAAATTTAGTATTCTTTCTACTGAGGCCCTATCACAATTTATCCGGAGAGGTTCCCTTCACTCACCATGAGCCTGATTCTCTAGTTTGAAGACTGGAGCCTAGATACCTCTTAAGGCATGGATTTTAATCCAAGTTCCAAGAATTTATTTATAAAAATGTTTTTTTGTTTGTTTGTTTGTTTTGTTTTGTTTTTTTGCTTTTTGCTGAGGCAGTGGGGGTTAAGTGACTTGCCCAGGGTCACACAGCTAGGAAGTGGTAAGTATCTGAGACCAGATTTGAACTCAGGTTCTCCTGACTTCAGGGCTGGTGCTCTAACCACTGCGCCACCTAGCTGCCCCGTAAAAATGTTTTTAATAAATAACTATATTTCAACAGAATTTATTCCCTCTGTATTTTGTTTATATACTTAGAAACTTTGTCCTGAAAAGGGGTCTATGGGTTTCAATAGACTACTAATGGGTTCATGTTACAATAAAGATTAAGAACTTTTGTTCTAGGGGAAGACAGCTTTGGGTTTAAGTTGGCAAAGGGGAAGATATCAACTGTCCCTTGCCCATTCTGTGGGAAATCTCTGATTCTGCTATGTCTCTATTTGTCCTAATGACATCTGAGCTAAAAACTCACAACACCAGTGTCTGCACAGAAAGGTCAGCGTTTGGATGCTAATAACTACAATTCTCCACAACTTAGCTGTGACTTGAGATGAAACTAGCTCAGAATTTAAAGGAGAGGGGACCGAAGAAAAATGTTTTCCTTTCTGCATCATGTGTATATCCTGCAGAATTAAAAAGGGGGAAGGCTAAGTGGCTTCTTGTTTTCAAAAAACAAAACAAACCCCCCTCTACTCTTGAGATAAATTAGAAGGATAAGATTTTAGGGTAAGTGGGAGTAGATGTGACTCACCCACAGTCATATAAAAACTAATTGGGAAAGGTAGACATGAGATGAAGTACAGTGTGGAGGGGAATGACTAATGAATTGGGAATTAGAACATTTGGGCTTATTTCCCCAACTCTCCTACTTTATACCTGTGTGACCTTGAACCAGCCACTTAATTTTTCTAAGACTCTGTTTCCTTACCTGCAAAATGTATCCCTCATGCCTAGCACAGTGCCTGGAGCATGGTGAATACTTAATAAATGCTTGTTGATTGAGTATATATCCTCTGATGTCCCTTCTGGTTATAAAAATCTAGAATCCTTTGACTCAGGAGACCTGATACTCGCTCCCTCTATCCCACAATTTTCAGCTGTTTCACTAAAAGCTACAACCAACAGAATGAAAGGAATTTTGGTTGCTCACCGGACTCCTACTCTTCTCTGCTATGACACTAGCCAACAGCTGTGACTGAGGACCTGCTGACTTCACATCTTGCCGATTTTGCTCCCGAATCTGAAAAGGGAAAGAACAGAGAATCAGTTGTTAGTTCACCATGGTGAAATAGCAGACCCTTTAGAAGATGCCATTACTGACACATAATTGGCATTAAGTAGTGGTTCTCCAGGGTGGTCTAAAGATGTGAGGTTTATGGAGATCCTCTAAGTGGGCTCTGAGTTTGTCTCTTGTAGTTTCTAACATAATATATTAGAACTTTGCCTGGAATTCTAGACTCTCCATAATCTGACTCCACTCTATCTTTCCTGTTTTATTTAATATTACTCTTCCTTTATATCCCTTACATTTTCCTAAACCCAGTCTATCCTCTGATCTTCCTACCTCCAACATCATCTTTATTCTCTTTTTTTCTATGCCTTATATATCTTATCCATCTATTAAACCATATGTTCTATAAGGCTGTAGACTATATCCTATCTTAATTTTTTTTCTTAACAAGTAATTCTTTTTACACAGCAGATACTTAATAAATGCTTGTTAAATGAATGGATGGAAAAATGTTGTGTTTATTAAATAATGCCTATTTTGTTTTTAAATAAATCAATCACTTAATTATGATAAGAAGTATTCTGTAATACTCCTGAACTGACATTTTGAGAAGCAAGATGCCCAGTGGGAACAAGTAGGTAGATTCTCTATGGGTTCTCTAATTCTAGCAAAATAGCCTTTTACTCAAATAATTCAAGAAATATTATCTGAGACTGGAGCAGTTGAGATGTGAGGCACAGAGTTAAAAATGAAAAAAAGCCATTTATGAAGTTATGATGTAAGTCAATGGAACAAGAACATTTGATTGATAGAAATCCAATTTGCATTCATTTTCTCAGATGCAGCTATTGGACATCTTCGCTTCATGAAGAATCTGTGACATGGGGGACCCAGGCTCATCCTGAAATCATAACCGTAAGCCCTGACATGGTATCAAGGGAGGAATGAACAGAGGGGATAAACAGGTGTCAGTGTACCTTGTTCCGCATTTCCAGCACTTCCTGGGGGTCCGTATAGAGAGGCACAAATTGGTTTGGATTTTCAATTCGGATTGGCATTCCACTGCTAGACTTCTCCACCTCATCTGCCTTCATCCACTGAACAAATACAACACAAACAAGGTTAGGCAAAAGAATAAGGATGTACAAAAAGATTGTGTTCCATGAAATCCACAATGCCTGGTCTTCAGAGCTGGTCAGTACTGTTGTCTCTCCAGGCTTCCTTTTTTAAATCTGTCACCTACGTGGGATTTGCCAACCTCTGGCCTGAGTGATGAAGGTGGCTACAGACCTACTGTTGGTGTCATAAGCATATGAGGGGTAGCCTAGGATATTGTCTAGAGTGCTTAGATTCAGGGTCAGAAGGGCTAGGTTCATCTCTCCACCTGTGTGACCAAGGGCATCTGGGTTATTTAGCCTCATTGAATCTCATCTTTCTCATCTGTAAAATGAGATAATAACACTTGTGGACCTCAACATTTATAATTGGAAAAATAATCAACTAGTCTGGGATTCATCTCTCCAGGGTAAAAAGTTACTTTTTGGAAGGACTGGAGAGTTCAAAGACAAGAATGAAGAATGGAGGGGATGGGAAGAAATTCTTCATCTCTGGGACTAGTCTTAATTCATTAGTGATGGACAAACAGTAAAGGAGTGCTTGGGTCCTATACATTCCAGCCAAACAATAAACATTTATCAAGTTCCTACTATGTGCCTGACACTGAAAAACAGTCACTGCCCTTGAGGGGCTTAATGGGGAAGAGAAGATGCAAAACAAAGTCTCTACAGGATAGATTGGAGATAATGAGCAGAAGGGATGAGAATTTAAGGGGGATTAGGAAAGGCTTCCTCTAGGAAGAGAAATTTTACTTTTATTTTACTGCTGTGTGAAGGAAGCCCGGGAAGGGGAGATAGAGATTAAGAGGTTGGGAATTCCAGGCCTGGAATTTTACTTAGACCAGTGAAAATGCCTGGAGTCAGGCATTAGGTTGTCTTGTACAAGGAATATTAGGGAAGTTAAAGTCACTGGGTTGCACAGTATATTGAGAGTGGAGTGGTACAAGTTGTAAGAAGATTGGACAATGAGCCAAGTGTCCAAGGAAGCAGTTGGAGGACAAGATTTGAGGTCCTAACCATTGACAGAAGAGTGATCAGAAAAGGGAAGATGGAGGGAGAATCAGCTTTCAAGGATCCATATTCCTTCATTTGATTATACATGACCCTACTCAAAGTCATGAATGGAAAAGCAATAAGTGGGAATACCTGATGGAAGGTCTGAGACAAGCCTATAGTCCAGTTAAAGTCTGTCTAGGTCTGAATGAGGCCATAGTATACAGGCTGTACAAAGTTATTTATTTTATTCATTTTACTTCCATAGGCATAGCTAAAGTGCTTTTATGACCAACTCTCTTATGCTATTCCCACATGTCTACTGAAGTCCAGAAACCAGGGAAGAGCGCACCCATGGATGGGGTTAAAAAGATGATTCCATACAGGTAATGACTGGCTAGATGGGGACTACTATTCACAAAAGAGTCAAGCTCGGGGACAGAGGTACTAGCCATCTCTTTGATAATATTGATGGACTTAATATTAGCCAAGAGTTAGCATCACTACAGAGTTTGGAACAATCTGATACTGGCTCAAATAATTTTTAGGGGGAGCCTGGGTCTGCCAGCCTCTGGTCTCATCAGAGAATAGGATCCAGCCCCTGGTCAGCAGTGCTCTTCGTGGTCAAGCCCTCCTTCTCCAACCCTTACTGTGGTTTTGGTGCGAGGACTGCTTGTGTTCCTCTGGACCTCATCTGCCACATTGATCCGAAGGTATGTGTTGGGACTGTTTAGCCAGCGGGTCTTCTCCTTCTGCTGCTTCTGAGCATGCTGCCTCAGAGTGGAGATGGGTGCTCCATCCTCTTCAAAAACAAAGGCCGTGACAGTGGCTGGGATCTCCACCTCACTTTTGTGCTTGGCTTTTTCTTGGACAAAAGGGTATCGATAGGTATAACCTGTTCGGTAACCCTATGAAGAAAAACGCAGGAGCAAATTACCATGGAAAAATTGTAGTTTGAGCAAAACCCGTTACCTTGCACCTTCTACAGTAAGTACGAGTGCCCCATGTATTGAATGTAATTGTGTTAAACAGCTAACCAGTGGAAAGGGACTTTACATGAAACATGGTGACAGTCCTCAGAGTTCTGGAGCAGAAAGTTAAGACACCGTATATCCGGACAACAGTAACACACACTTTTATCATAAGACAAAGGCATCAGAGCAGGGCAGAGTGCTGTCTGTGCTCCCTGAAGGAGAACTCATCATACCTGATAAGGGGATCACAGAAGGCTTTGGGTAGGGATTTAACAGGTGAAAGGCACAAGAGTCATGAACTCAGGCACAAAAAGTACAAGATATGTTGCAGCTTTGTCTACAGCACAGATTCTCAACCTTTTTTGTGCTATGGACCCTTTGCTTGCTCTGGGGAGGCTTATGGATCCCTTCTGAGAACAATGATTTTAAATGTATAAAATATAATCCATAGGATTACAAAGGAAACCAAAAGTTAGTAAAGACAACAATATATATTTTTCCGTCCAAGTTCACAGACTTCCAGGAATCTATCTGCAGAAATCTTCATAGTCCCTGAGCCCCAGGTTAACACCATCTGGGCTAGAGCAGAGGAAAGCACTTGGAAGAGAATAACAGGAGACAAGACTGGCTAGGTAGAAGACCGCCAAAGTGCAGAGGGCCTCATATGCCTGAAGAGAATACACTTTGTTCCAGGCATAATATACACACATCAGAGTACTGCTGGGGGTGTGTGATGCTGCCTTTCCATTACATCCATCACTTGAGCCATGATGTCCCCCAACTGATAGTACCATTTTGACGAGACCAGTAAAAGAAGGGAGAGTGACAGGGTCACTGAGATTTGGGTAAAGCTAAGAGTTCCTGGACTAGAGGAGTCATTTCACTGGGCCTTATCATTCTAGACCATGAGAACCTGACAGCCAGTCCTTGATGTGACTGTCCCTTATGAAAACTGACACTTAGCATTTGAAAATGTCAGAGCTAGCAAAAGATCAATATATGAAACAATGTCCCACCATCTGGTATAAAATGGGTACCAAATATACAAGGACACATTGATTATGAGGGTTCTTGGAAGCTGGGACTTAGGCAATAAGTCTGTTTAATTCAGATTAAAACCAGGACTGAAGTACAGTCACCATAGGGCAGCTAGGTGGTGCAGTGGATAGAGTGCAGGAAATAGCTGTTCAGTCATTTCAGTAGTGTCCAACTTTGCATGACCCTCTTGGGGTTTTCTTGACCATTTCCTTCTCCAGCTTATTTTGCAGATGAGGAAACTGAGGCAAACAGGATTATTATATGACTTGCTCAGGGTCTGAGGCCGAATTTGAACTCAGGGATTCCTGATTGTAGGTCCCATGCTCTCTCCACTCTGCCACCTACCTGTCCTGTGGAGTCAGGAAAACCTGAGTTCAAATCCAGCCTCAAACCCTGGGCAAGTCACTTAATCCTGTTTGCCTCAGTTTCCTCATTTGTAAAATGATCTGGAGAAGGAAGTAGCAAACCACTCCAGTATCTTTGCCAAGAAACTCCCAGATTGGGTCATAGATCTCACTGAAATGACTGAACAACAACAATTATCAATATATGTAAAAACTAATGGTGCATAATTTTAGCAAAAGTATTGATAGCCCCATTGAGCCTACTATGGGAGGAACCAATTAGAAATTTAAAATTTATAAAGTCAGGGCACGATTTAAAAAAAAACTAAGAAGTGATTTTGCTTGCCTTTCTTTTGGGATGAGATAGAGTCAATTCATTAAGAATTAAGCATATACTATGTGCCAGACACTGTTAAACATTGTCATTTTGTTGCTTATACTATTACTCTGTGGCTATAAATTTCAAAAATATAGTAATTTTAAATTTTAATTTAATTTTAAATGAATTAATTAAATTAACAATTCTAAAAATTTCACAATTTTAGTTATCTAGATTCATAGAATCTAGATCTTCATAAATCTAATTGACTGGCTAAAATTATTGTGATGTACAAAAATTGCTTTAACAAATTTTAATTAAATAAAGAATAAAATATTTTGCACCAACTCCCCAGTGAGTTGTTTGTGGCTTGCAAATGACTTTGGAAACAAGCCCTTACTTGCAGTTCCACTGTATTCAAAGGATTCTATTTGAAATATTCTGTCCACATGGGCCTAAAGGTTAAAATACGAGTTCCTTTTCTTAGCATTCAAGATCTTCCAAAACCTGGTTCCTATCTGCCTTTTCAGTCTTATTCTTCCTTTATATAATCTACTTTTTAGCCATTCCAGACTAGGGATTTCTTGAGCTTTCTTTGACCCTTTCTACATATATGAATTCCCATAGTCTATTCTGTATATCTGGGATGCTCTCTATATTTCCACTTTGAAAACCTCTTCCTATGAAATTCCACTACTTCTTTGAAACTTTCCCCGACCCCCCCCCCCCAGCTGAAAGCAATTCTCTCCTTAACTCAAATTTCTTCTTCTGGCATCTATTCTCTCTCCCCATTGCCATTTACCTTTGCATCATATTTGTTTTAGAATATGCTGTATTAGAATGTAAGATTTTCGAGGACAGGAACTGCATCATTTTTCATCTGTGTATATCATAGTGCCTTATATATAAAAGATGTTTAATGCATGTCTATTGAATTAAATGGCATTATTGTTAGCTTTACATGAGAGCTAAAATTTGACTTGCAAGGGATACACTGTAGAAATCAGAGGACCTCGGTTTGAATAATAGATCTGTTACTTAGCATGCAAGGCTGGGAATGGGATGCCAGCAAAAGAAATAGTAGTGTCACTAAGGTTAAAGGGGGCATGTTGCTGCTCAAAGATACTTGTTATTCTTTCGACCCATAAACACACTGGGATATACTGTCTATGCTACTATTAGAGTGGGGTGAAAGGGTGGGAAGAAACTCAGGGACATGGAAAGAGGCTTGAGATGTAGCTTGTGTTTACAAAAGAAATTAGGGTATATATGAGGAGTTTGTTTGTAAAAATGGTTATTTATAAAGAATTAGTTTATATAAAGTAAGGTGGGGAAAAAGGGAAGGAGGAAGGGAGAAGTAGAAATGAGGTAGATAGACCTGGCTCTATTAAACAGGGAGCCCTGAAGAATCAAGAGTGGGAGTCTGGATGCTAGCTAACCTCATCCTATGCAACAAGTATTGGGAAACTTGGTGAGAAGAAGCCAAAGAGAGTCTGTATGGTACGGTATAGCAGAAAGGCCATTTTTTAGTTCACTATAGTCTCTGCCATGGTGAGAGCTCTGGCTAAACAAAAGGGCATAAAACCCAGGGCATAAATGGCAGTAAGTGACTGTGACATGGACCACCTTCTGACCTGGGAAAGCTGTTTCACTCCTCTAGGCTTCAGTTTGCTCATCAGTAAAATGAGGAATCTGACTAGATGATTTCTATGGTTCTTTGTTGACTTAAATCCTATGGTTCTGTTACTTGCTTTGACTTCCACAAGAAACTATTTAAGAATTTATCCTCTCTTCTTAATTCTCCACTGATTTCCCATTACCCACACTTTCACTTTCACTGGATGGTCTCTCTTCTAATCCAAGACATTTAATGTGAGCTCCCTTATCCACCTTTAGGATGATATAGAGAGACTGGCAGTCAGAAAGCATGAATTCTTCAATTCTGACTACCATGGCTGAAACCATGAGGCTACCAGGAATTAGAAGGAAGAAAACGTAGAATCAAGGAAAGTGGGTCCAGTGGAAATAAGGAGTTTTTGATCAAGAAGATCCATTCAATTGGTCAAGATGACCTTCAGGAAGATGCAGTCAATTGGTCAAGATGAACTTCAATCCTAATGCTCTCTGAATTAATACAGATTGCAAATTAGTTTCATGGTTTGCTCAAAAGTAGCAAAAAGGTAATCATTAAAGGAGCATGAACACAAAGTAAGCTGGGTCAATCACATGGTAAGAGTGAAGGATAAAAGACATACATCTAATTTAGTGCTTTATTGATACACATTAAAATGTCTACTTATAAAGAAAGGCTTCCAAATCTAGATAGGTAGGTTTTCTATGGGTGACCAATGGAAGAACAAGGACAGGAATTGCACACAATGAGAAGGCATGGGTGGATTTCAATTGTACCAATGGAGACAACATCCACATTAATAAAATCTGTGGAAGTATTGAAACATAAATTAGTGGGATCTAGATTACTGAAGTCTTCTAAATTTTTAATAATTCCAGTGATATCCTTCAAAAAAAAACCCTGTTAGAAAGTCTAGGTGACCTGGCAGGCAAAAGGCCTGTGGAAGGAATGGGTCTGATCTCAGACTTACCAGATTATCCAGCATCCTCATGAGAGCCTCAAACTCATGCTCTCCTAGCCGACTCTTCTGCATGGGTCCAAAAGTGCTCCCAGCCCATCGCACTGACCCCACCTCATGGGGCCGATGTTTCTCTCGCTCCAGCAGGATGAGGTTCTCTGACCCTCCAGCACTGGACAGAGCAGATACCTAGAATAAAGGTAAAACACATCTAAGTATGTTGAGGATAAACAATAACACGTGTCCTATCACTTAAGTTTACAAAGCCCTTTCCCTACACAACAAGTCTGTGGAGTTAAAATAGTACAAATATTTAACCCCATTTTACAGATGAGAAAACTGAGGCTCAAAGAGTTTAGTTGCCTTGCTTATAGTCATATAGATAATAAGTTTTAGAAATGGAATTTGAACATAGGCATCCTGATTCCTAGTCCAGCATTCTTTTTTAAAAAGCTGAGGTCCAAGCAACCTTCTTGAGCCACCTGACTTTTTTCTATACATACTTGAAATAGAATGAGATAATCACATTGGAGCCATATAATAAATCACTAAGTATTCCTTAAGGGACTAGCAGCAAGTCCCAGGCCACTGTTCCACTTCCACGATCATTAATTACTCAAGGGAGAAATTCTTGTGAAGAAAGAACCAGCCGCTCCAACCATAAGACATGTAGGGAGCAGGAAAATTAGCTTAGCTGAAGTAGCAAGGCACCCTAAATGCTTTGACAAGCATTTATTGTGTGGCTAATATCTTGGGGATACAAAGAAAGGCAAAAATAATCCCTGCCTTCAAGGAGTTCACAATCTAAATAGGTGAGAGAAAATGCAAACAACCATATACAATTCTTTCTCTCTTTCCCTCCTTCCCTTCCCCTCTGTCTCTGTCTCTGTCTCTCTGTCTCTCTCTGTCTCTGTCTCTGTCTCTCTTTCTCACACACACACACACACAGAGGATAAGTTGGAGATCATCATAGTTGGTGCAACAGGATCCAGCCAATGCTCCAGGTACAGAAAACCATGGCCACTACATCCCTCTAGGGCCTCCATAGAGAATGTGTAGAACCCTGGACCCATGAGACCTGGGAACAACAAAGCTCCCTGGACCACTGGGCCTACTTTTGGCCCAGCCCCCAAAGCCAGCATCTAAGGGAGATGTGTACTGGCTAAGAGGCCGTGGCCTCAATAGGCTTGCTGTTGCCTTCCCATCCTCCATGGGCAAAGCTACTGAAGGCCCAGACAAGAAAGTTCTTACCACCCAAGTCCTGAGAACCATCCAGTGATTTGACATCAGAAACAGATATGATTTTGTCAAGAAATGACATTAATGGAGATGTATTACCATATGCTTTGCCTTTGTCCCTAGGACTACAGCTCCTCTTCATGTCACTTGCAGCTGATAGATCCTTGATGCATTTTCTCTCCTTATTACAATGTGAAATCCTTAACCACAGCAACTGTTTGCCTTTTATACATACATACATGCATGCATATATATATATACATATATATATATATACATATATATATATATATAAAAGTTAGGTTCACATTTAGCCTCAGACACTTACTAGCTATGTGATCCTGGAAAGTCTCTTAATCTCTACCTCAGTTTCCTCAATTGTAAAATAGACCTCCTAGGTTTCTTATGAGAATCAAAAAGTATTTGTAAAATGTTTAGCACAGTGCCTGATACCTAATAAGTGTTTAATAAATGCTTGTTTCCTTTCTTTCTTTTTTCCTTTGTTCTCTATACAGAGTACTAGGCAGATGTGGTTATTTCACATCACCAGAATATAAGATCATAAAAGCTTTTTGTAATTCAAAAGTAGTTCAATCTAGAGTATAATAAAATAATAATAGAATCTCAGCGTTATTTTGACCCTCAGAGGTCAGAATCCAAACAATTTAAGAGGTTTTTCTTTCTATTATATCCCTTTCACCCCCTGCTTGAAGACCTCCAGTAAGGATTCTACCACCTCTTAAGGCAACCCATTCCATGCTTGATTATTATTCAGTCACATCTGACTTGGCAAAGATATTAGGTTGATTTACCATTTCCTTCTCCAGCTCATTTTACAGATGAAGAAACTGATGTAAACAGGATTAAGTGAGTTGTCTCAGATCACACAGCTAGTAAGTGTCTGAAGTAAAATTTGAACTCAGTTTTTCTAACAGTTTTATCCACTGCACTACCTAGTAGAACTATAATTCTGTGCATATATTGTTCTAATTGTTGGTAATATTTCTTTATACCATTACAATGTGTCTGTTATTTCTACCATGTGGTCCTATTGCCCTCTGTGGTCTAACAGGACAAATCTAATTTCTTTTATAGAATATACTTTATAAACTTAAAGATAGCTAGCTACCTTGCCCTGCTATCACTAAAGTCAGGACATATTATATTTCTTTCACAGTTCTAGGGTCTATTCTTGGAGGATATGTTGATCCAAGTAGAAATATAATTTTCACTTGAACAAGTTTTTTCTATAGCTTGTAAAATATAATCACAGATTATACCCAAAGGGTCATAAAACTGTGAATACTCGTTGATCCAGCAATACCACTACTAAGTCTGTGTCCCAAAGAAATCATAAAAAAGGAGAAAGAATCCATATGTACAAAAATATTCATAGCAGCTCTTTTTATGGTGACAAACAAATTAAGGGGATGCCCATAAATTGAAGAATGGTTGAATAAGTTGTAATATAAAAATGTAATGGACTATGTAGTTTTATAAGAAATGACGAGCAGGAAGATTTCAGAAAAACCTGAAAAGACTTATATGAACTAATGCTGAATGAGTGAGCAGAACCAGGAAAACACTGTACACAGTAACATTGTGAGATGATTTAAAAAAAGAGTATTAGCTCTTCTCAGCAATGTAATCATCTAAGAAAATTCCAAGGGACTAAATTTGGGAAATGCTGACCACATCCAGAGAAAAAATTATGGAATCTAAATGCAGATTGAAGCATATTTTTTTTTCTTTCTTTCTTGTGTTTTTTTTCCCTTTTGTTCTGAGTCTTCTTTCACAACATGACTAATGTGGAAATAATGTTTAATGTGATTGTTAATATAGAATCTATAGCAAATTGCTTACTATCTTGAGATATGGAAAAAGAAAGGAAGGAAAGAGAAAAATCTGGAGCTTAAAAATTTATAAAGATCAATGTTGAAAATTATCTCTAAGTATAATTGGAAAAAATAAAATACTGTAACTACACATATATAATATAAAAACATAGTATCATAGCATTAGAGATTTTAAGGCTGCAAATTTATCAGTCCTAATCCTGAGACTGGATTTTGAAGAAGATGCTTTTTTTTACTAAAAGAGCTACAATGGTTTCAATAATCAAAGTTAAAAGAGAGACAGTAAATATGACTTGTGGGGAAGGAGTGTTTCATCAGATGTTGAGGGGAAGAGGTATAATGGAGCCAGCTCTGGTTCAAGAGAACAGATTGTTAAAAATTTCAATGTGAGCAGTGACATTTTGGCAAAGACTACAAATTAGCATTTAATTATCCCAGATTTGAAGTGATGGAAAAAATTTTAATAATTCAGATTAAATTTCAAAGAACCAGTTTATAAGAGCTAGTTGTTAACATACAGTATAAGTAGAAATAGCCAGAAGAATATACTGAGAGAAGAGAAGAGAGAAAATGGAAAAGAGAGGAGATGGGAGAGAACAAAGGGGAGAGAAGTGAGAAAGAGAAAGAAGAGACAAAGAACAGAGACACAAAGACAGAAGACATTTATGTTCTTGCAGTATTATAGGCATGAACAGTCCCTCCAAGGATGCTTCCTAGCCATGTATATTCTCCTCCATACACATGCCAAAACCACATGCTCTTCATGTGTATACTCCATGTGCATTCCCTAGGGTAGTCCAATCTTTCCACTAATTGATAGTGCCTTTATTTGTGATGGAACCACCATGTGTCCGCTAATAAAAGTAAACATATTCGGCAGAGAAATATGAACTATGGTTTTGAGTGGACTACAGATTTAGAATTAAAAGAGACTTTAGAGGTTGTTTAATCCAACTTGCTTATTCTGCAAGGGGGAAACCAGGGCCCAAAGAGATTAAATGATCTGCTCGAAGATCATAAAGGTAATTCATGAGAAAATCAACATTTGAACCCAACTGTCCCAACTCTAAACCTAGTATTATTTCCATTATGTTGCTCACTGAATATAGACCCAGGGAGTATTTTTTCAAGAGAAAAGGGGCACAGGTCAGTGGGATTGCCCTAAGACATTATATATTTTATAGAAAATGGATGGGGATATTCACATTACTTGACAAAACTGCTTACCAGACTTGGACTTATTCAACCCAGCCTTAGCAAACAGAGTTTTTACTTCCTGAATATCAATTGCTAGCCTTGTATTATTAGCTTCTCTGAGTGCCTGACAGAGGCTTAGTCATTAACTGAGTCAACAAGAAGCTAGTTCATAGACTCATAGTCAATAGTACTAGAATCTTAGTCTTAGAAGAGCCCTTATATCTCATTTAGTTCAACTTCCTACACAATTCAGAAATCATCTTTAATGATATCAGTGACTGATGGTCATCCACCTCTCTTTGGACATTCTAGTGATGGAGACCTCATTACCTTATGAATTAGCCCAATTACCGCCAGATCAAACAGAGTCAAAATTCACCTTGCTTCTACTTTAACTCTTTGGAGCTACACAGAATATAGCTAGTTCTATCTTATTTACTTGATAACCTTTGGGATTTTGAAGAAAATTATTAGAAATCCTTTATGGATATTATTTCTAGGCACAAAGATTAAGTAATATTCTGCCCATTAGAATCCTAAACATGTTTGAAATTATCCAGCTGACTACAGACACCAGCATTGTCTGTGGTCTTTATTGGCCTCCTTTTTTCTTTCTTTCTTTCTTTCTTTTTTTTTTTTTTTTTTTTTTTTTTTTTTTTTTTTGCCAACCACTCCTTTACTTTTAGACAGTTGAAATACCGGACAGAAATGCTCCTGGATCATTAGGAAGAGAATGAGCTGGAGGGCCCTTCACCAGCAAGCATGCCCAAATCTGGCTCAAAAGATAATAATTAAATTTTCAGAGTGAACATTTACTTACCCTGAATCATCAAATATTACAAATAAGGGCTTGGTTTATTGTTCTGCTGATTGACTAGACTTAAAAAAACAATGCAAAAAATGTTAATAATGGGGATTAAACAAAGTTGTGTCCTACATATATTCTCTTCCTCCTCTCCATTCCCCTTTCTCTTCCAGTTAAACATTTATCAGCATACCTTTGCCTATCAATAGGTATTATTTGGTGATTTAAAGTGGGCAGAAGGAAGTCATCTGGCAGAGTAGTGCCTCATCTATTAATCAGCAATCAATTAAGTACAAACTATGTGTCAGGCCCTACACTTAGTACACTAGGGCACACAAATACAAAGCCTAAGTCATTCAATAATCAGTTAAAAGAATGGGAAGAATTAGCCTGAAGAAGAGAAGATTAAATGGGGAATGAAACAGCAGAACAAAAGTGCCCTTCTCAGAAAGAGAACATTGGATAGACCCTCTGTATTGATCTTATGGAAAGACAGAAGAGTCATGACACAGGATGGGCATATAATAGTAAGCTGTGATTTTCATCAGTGGAAGAAACATCCAAATTTATGAGATCACCGACCTGTTTGAATGGGATCATTGAAGATGATTTTCATCATCTTCATCATCTTTTAACTCTTAAGACAATTCCAGAAGAGGAGTTCCAAAAATATTTCTAGCCATTGTGGTATCATTGGAATTGTCAGCATTTCCTAACTAGCAAACAGACCTATAAAAATGGATATTGCCAGTCATTTTCTCATTGCTGGAGTTTATAATGCTGCTGTGATGAGAATAGCAACAAGGAGAACAAAGAATACTTGGGAAACTTAGATTCAAATCTTAGCTTCTATACTAATCAAATGTTTGACAAACAAGTCACTTAACATGTTTTGTCCTTATTTCAGTGTCTATAATATGAGAAGATTAGATGATATGATCTCTAATGTCCCTTTCACTTTTACCTAAATATATGAAATTGTCAAGAGTAGAAATGTTTTAGCAAAGCTATCTCTGTGAACAGACTCCCAGGTAGTGCTAATCTATGGATAAACTTAACCTCTTCTCATTGACAGCTTTTTTTTTTTAACTTTACTTCTTTACATTGCTATTGCTATCAATTTGAGTTAACAACTTCTAATTGTAGAGTATACTTAAAATAATTCATCTCATTCCTTTCTAGACATAAGTGAAGGATAATAGTTGTACAATATTGCATAACCTGACAGATACAATTGCTTTGTTGGTTATTTTTTGCTTGTTTTTTTTCTCTTTAAAATATTTTTTGTATATTCACTGGGATAAAAAGAAGCAGTTAATATGATGTAAAAACCATACAGTATCAATAAAAATAAAATTTTAAAAGTTAAAAAAGTTCTCTTCTCTATGAACAACCCTCCTTTAATGCCCACCCAGCTGGAGTGCTCTCTCTCCTCTCAAATCACAAAATCTCAGAGTTATAAGGTAATCCAAAGAGAATCTAATTCAATCCCTACCTGGGCAGAAATCCCTTCTATTGTTTGAACAGGTAATCAGCCAGATTGTGTTTGAAAGTCTCTGGAGATAGAAAACTCACAATCTTTTGAAGCAGCCTATTCCATTTTGGGAATAGCTCTAATTTATTTCTAAAGAGGATTTTCCTTATATGAAATAAAAATCTGCATCTACAATTTCTACCATCACTCTTTATCCTTTCCCCTAGGGCTTAGAATACATGTTTAGTACTTTAAACAATTATGTTTCCTCTAATTCTTATCTTGTTGCTTATCTTGTTGTTAAACTCTTCATTCCTTCCCCCTTTCTTCTCTTTCTTCCCCCTTCCTCCCTCCCTCTCTTCCTTCCTTCCTTCCTCCCTACCCTCTCTTCTTTTCCCCCTTCCTTCCTTTGTTCCTTCCTTCGTTCCTTCGTTCCTTCCTTCCTTCCTTCCTTCCTTCCTTCCTTCCTTCCTTCCTTCCTTCCTTCCTTCCTTCCCTTCCCCCTCAATATTTGTGAGCATGTCTTTCCTCCACTATTAGATTAGAAACTTCTTGAGAACAGAGACTATATCATATTTTTCTTTTGTATTTCTGCAAGGATCATAGTTCCTTGCACAAAGTAGGCATTAGATAGATTAGATAGACAGACAGACAAGTAGAGATATACATATATGTAATATACATTTGCACACACACACAAATATATAATGAATGAATGAAGAACATTAAAACTGCCCACACTTTTGCAGCAGTACCACTCTCCCAATTCTCTGTATCTCCATGGGTTTGGGTGGCAGATGGAGGCAAGGAATGCCTGTGTTTCTCTTCGCCTGCCTGCAGATGGCTCAGGAAGCTGCCAGCCACTGTTGTGTGATGACCCACTTTCTTTTAGCCCTGGGCTGATCTAAAGCAATGACACATGGCCCTCAGGAGAAATGATGAGTGATGTTCTGATAACCTCAAGCCACTAAAATTGATTGTTACAGGATTGGCGTGTTTCATATGGTCACAGAGGCAGAGAGGTGGGACCCCTGCAGGAGCCAGTGTTGTCTCAGTTCTGTTGCTAAAATTGCTGAACCACAGATGTCAAATGATACTCAGAGTGGATGGTAATCTTATTGTTACTTTCCATATTTTAAAACTAGCACAGTGTGGTGGAAATAATGCTGGGCTTGGAGTCAGAAACCTTAAATTTTAATTCTGGGCTCTTCCAGCCCCCTGGACTCAATTCTCTCATCTAAAGGATAGAGATGATAATTGCTCCATCTTCCTCATTGGATTATTGGGAGGATGTTGTTTTCTAAACTCTAAAGTACTATATAAAGGTAAGGTATTAGTATTGTTGTTATTAAATAATTAGCACATTGTCTTTTTAATGTCAAAATGAATAATAATCCCTTTAATCCAGACTTTGCTCTGTTCTTTTCTCTTCAATACAACAATAATAAAGGTTTAATGTTTTAGCATTTATTTAGTGCTTTAGTGCTTACAAAAGAATATTTTTCCAATAGTGTCATCCCCTTAGATCTAATGTAATACTTTTTACCTCTCTAGTGTATTTGTGATGGGGCATTTTGTATTTGTATCCTTTATCCCCTACTAAATAGCAAACTCCATAAAAGCAGGGACTATATCTTATGCAATGCTACATCTTTCTAGTATTTAGTTCAATGAGCACACATCAAGTCCTTAATAGATGGGTATACAATTATTTTAGCAATTCCTGTAGGTATTTCCCCATTATTTTATACGGATAGCGATACAATTTTTAATATGCTTTTCATTAATGGATAATTTATCATATTATATCACAGCAACAGGCATTTGAATCAGGAAAATGGAAAAGCAATGCAAAATTTTGTCCAGAGGAAACAGCATTGCCTGCATTTGGAAAGGCCAGAGTAGGAAGGATTTGATTTCTGACTCGAGCTGCTATGTCAGAACCTACCAGGAGAGGGCAATAGGCCATTAGAATAACTTCTGACAAAGAGCTCAAGAAATTGTCTCCAAAGACAGATTCAGACCATCACCTTTTCCAATCACTTGTCCATTTTTTAACCCATTTTGTGGCAATTCCATCTCATTCATACAGACACTTTTTTCAAAGAGCTATTCTCTCTCTCCCTTTCCCTTCCTCTTTTGCTCTCCCTTCCTCCCTCCCTCCTCCTTCCCTTTTCCCCTATTGTTTCTTCTTCCCCCTTCCTTCCCTCCTCCCTTCCCTTCTCTCTTCCCTCTTCCCTCTTTGTCCTTTCCTCTCTCTTTCCCTCCCTCTTCGCATTTCTCTCCTACTCTTTCTTTCCCCTCCTCTTTCCCTCTCCCCTTTCTCCTATAAACTGTTAGTCCTTTCCACTTTTTTTCCTCCAGTTCTTCTCTAAGGACTCTTTGATCTGGTCCTCCTGGTCTGCCCTTTCTGGAACTCTCCATCTTCCCCCACATCCCAAGTGTTTCAGGCTGAGCCTGCTGCCTTTGCCCTGCTCCTGGACTTTTTTCTTGTCTAAACTATAGTGTCCTAGATGGAGTAATAGACATGAAAGTAGAAGATTTGGGCTGGTGATATAATAATAATTATTATTCACATTTATATAAAACTTTAGGGTTTAAAAAGCATGTTGAGGCTCAGTTTCCTTATCTTTAAAATGAAACATTGTAAAAATATATTTTGTAAAATGTAAAATGCCATATAAATATGAATTATCATGATTATTACAGATAGTTTCTTGAGACCTCAATATGCTGACAGTTAACTAATTTGATAAAGAGAACTTAATAAATGTGATAATAGAAGTCATACAAAAGAACCACCTCTATTTCCTCAGTGACCCATTGTTCCTTCAGAATTATAGAATCTTAGGACTGGAAGGAACCTCAGGGTTCATCTTATCTAATCTCTTCATTTAATAGATCAGAAGGCTGAGCAAGACAAAAATGTAACACTGGTCTTGGCAGAACAGAATCAATTATAGCCTACTCCCAGGACCCAGCTCTAGGAAGGTATTCATTTACCTGTATTTCACAAGCTGCCTGTAAGTGGAAGATCTTATAAAATGCTTCCTCAACAGTATCACCCAAAGCGACCACTCCATGATTTCTTAGCACCAGGATCTGCAGAAGAGTAAACACAGTTAAAATCACAAACCACCCAACAGTCATTGTAACAAAAAAACAAAACAAAATCTTATTTAAAAAATTTTTATTGGTTTCTCTTCTTTCCTACTGCAAAGTCTCAAATCACTCTTGCTCATTTGTTTCTACCTTATCTTGACCCAAAGCTCCTTTATCCACAGTAAGGTTTCCTTAAAAAAAAACACCTTAAATTTAACAAAAAAAAAATTTCTCTGTAAATCAAAGGTTAATGCCTCAGGTTTCTTTGGACAGTGACTAAGGCTTTGGATTTTATAAGCCCGTTGGGTTTAAAACCTAATTTTTGGGGGGAAATTGGATATCTTATAATGGAAAGAATTGTAAATAAGAGCATCTGTGCTCTAGTCTTTGCTCTGCCATTAACTAGTTATATAACTATGGTCAAGTCTCTTAAACTCTTTGGGACCTTATGGCTGGTTTTAGGGAGTATTTATATTCCTGAGAGACAAATAGCCTCATTTCTCATCTCCAGAAGTGAATGCACAGATAGCATATCTTTATTGGGTGAAAGCACACTGCTTAAATTTTTTCATCTATAAAATGGGGGTGGGGAAGAATGATAAAATAGAGGATTCCCTAAATTCTATGATTATATACGTTGTCACTATTGATACTGGCAGCATGAAACTCTGTTTGCTCAACACAGATTAATATGGATTGTGCATCTGGGGCAGCAAAGGATCAAGGTTCAA
The DNA here is from genome assembly GCA_023553655.1 of Myrmecobius fasciatus. Classification (NCBI taxonomy): domain Eukaryota; kingdom Metazoa; phylum Chordata; class Mammalia; order Dasyuromorphia; family Myrmecobiidae; genus Myrmecobius; species Myrmecobius fasciatus. The sequence continues at coordinate 23,066 of JAJPUD010019027.1, forward strand.
GGAAGAATGAAGAGGAAAGACAGGAATGAAAAAGGAAGACCAGAGATGGACATGTTTCAAGAAGGTGCCTCTTCTAAGACTAATGTTCTTTTCCTTTCCTACGCCCACCCCAAATTTCTCTTGCATGGTTTTCTCAATGTAGTTAGTAGAAAGAGAACTGAATTTGGAACCTGAAGGTTTGAATTTGATTCTCAGAACATCTGCCCAGTACCTGTATGACCTTGGAAAAGTTGCCTTAGTCCCTTCATCTGCAAAAGGAAGAATTGTTGTAGATGATCTCTGAAGTCTCAGAGACCTTCTAACTCTAAATCTCAACCCTAATTTTGTGGATCCAAGTAAAAATTAACATCAGTCTAGAACCTCTGTCAGTTCTAATGGTTTGTCTGTGCAGGAATTCACTCCTGGGCTGAAGCACATACCTTCACTTTCTCTTTCCAGCAAGAGTCTGCCTTTCTCCTCTCTGATGTCAAAAAAATTGATGTCTTCTGATCTTCAAAGGCATATAATTATGAATGCTCCATTCTTGCAAAATCTCAGAGCCCTTCAGTAATGTTAGACTCTCATCCTATTTTATAATATTCACTTTTGCATTCAAATATATTGTTGCTCAATGGGTATCATAGATTCATTGGATATAAAAATTAATTTTAAATTGCCATTTATGTTAATTATGAATTACTGACTTTTGTAAAGTTCAAGCTTATTCTTTCCATAACTTCCCAAACAACCAGACCACTGACCCAACCTATTGGGATTTCACCTTTCTCTTTGGCAGTTTGTAAACCTGTGAGAATTAGTGTATAAATTCTCCAGTCCATCTAAGGTCTATCATCCTTGCTACATAACTTGCCTAGAATCTCTTTCTTTGATAAACTTCCTTCAATATGCTTATGATCTATGACCTCTTTAGAGCTCTTCATTTGTCTTGAGATCAGGCAAAGACTTTGCACATCCCTCTTCCCATTGTGTAATGGGACAGATTATAACCTCCAAGGACACAGTGAGACACTTTGTTAGAGCTAACATAAGAAGCTACTAATCTTGATTTTTCAGTGTAGGACTAGGCTCACCATCTCCCCACTTATTATCACCATTAGAATGCACATCCAAATACAGCACTAGTCTGTGACAAGGCCCACCCCAGAGACTTCTACCAAATCAAACCTTGCAGGTGGGTCCAAGGCACTTCTGCAGATTGATCCGATCAGCTTCCTCTTCCATTTCTCCATTGAAGTCATAGTATACCATGTCTCCTACCAAGAGTGCATCATGAGAGATAGGTAGGAGGCCCCACTTCATGGCTGACACCTTTAGAGACAATAAGAAGTGGTCACATCTTGTGTGCTATAATTTTTGCCTTTTTGCCTTGCTACTAGTATGAGGAACAAGGGCCTGGAAAATACCAAAATTGTCTTTTTCTGGTCTGATGTTCCCTCAACAAGCTGTAGTGACAAAATTTAGACACCTGAATTTGATACTGAAAATAAACAAATTTTTATTATGTACATATTATGTATATATATATAGGGGGGCAAAAGGAGGGATGCTGTTATAACTTATCGTCAGGTTTTCTTTAATATATTTCTCCTCTCATTATAATGTGGGGAAGTTATAATGTGAGTATTAATCTTATGTCCTGATGCATTTATAACATGCATATTGACTCAGAAGGCTCATATTTTGAAATAAAGTTAATTAGGTAAGGAAAGGGTGCTAGACATTTGCCATTGATATGAATTACCCCTATAGTGAGTCCCATTCAGAACATCTAGGAAACCTTATGGCTGATGTTGGGGAGTATTCTTTTTCCAAGAGATAAATGGCTTCATTCCTCACCTTCCACAACTGAATTCTGATAAGGACAGCAAGCATATCTTTATTGGGTAAAAGCACATTGCTTGAAGAAGGGAAATCCTGTCCTTTTGACAGCTTTAATTTTACTTTCTTACTTCAGAGAAGGTGCTATCCACTTCAGAGTATATCTCTTCTCTTCCCTTCTTTTTTTCTCTTTCATATTTTTCATTCTAATCCCAAAACAGTATGTAGGAAGGTAGGTACAGCCAGGATTCTACTATCTTTTATTGAAAATGAGATTTTCCCCTTTACTAGATAGTAATTAAATTCAAGATAATCCAAAACAATGGATTTTGTTAAAATGAGTAAATATACCTTATGTTCAAGCTTTTTAGTCTGCCTATCATTCATCTGGTTATATGACCCTAAGGAATTAACTTAACCTCTCAATGCTCTAGGTCATGCTCTAAACTATAAATAAATTGTAGAGAAGACAATGACCTTCAATGGTAGAGAAAATTCTCCACTAGAACCTTTCTGTCCCAGTGAAATCACAAGTCCAATTCCTACCCTTAGCCCATATAAAAGGCAGTATGTTCGGTGCTAGAAATACAAAGAAAAAAAAATAATTCCTTTTCTCAAGTAGCTTACACTCTACTGGAAGGATGGACAGGATAATGCTAAAGTGTCAGGTTTGTATGTTGGGGACAAGGGTGTTATTAATATATAAATGGAAGTTTAAGGTATTGTGGCATAGGAAAGATGATTGTAAACTTCTTAAGGGAAATAAGTGTGTCATATAATTCAAAGAAGAATACTGTTGACATTTGACAAATGTTTTTTGATCCACTGATTGATTTGATCATGGCTGAAGAGAGGACAAGAAACCATTGTAATTCCTTATTTTCTCTGCATTTTAATTTAGGGAATAAGGAATTATATTACACTGTTAATTCCTTGAGGGCAAACATTATATTTTAGGCTTTCTTTATTTCTCCAGCACTTAGCACAATGCCTGGCATAGAGCAGGGGCTTAATAAATGTTTGTCTGATTGGCACATTTTGGGAATTCTGTTTGTTCCTGAAGTGATAGACCTTAGCCTGAGCAGTGAAAATAGGGCTGGTAGCCAAAGAGCATGAATGCTCCCAATGATCATAGCACATACTGAGTGAATGGAACTACAACTTGGCTAGCCTGGTTTTTCTGGCAAATAAATATCAAGAAATCTCTCTGAGGTCTCCAGTCCAGATGGCAATGGCCAGCACTATTTTAAAGGATGAATTTGTTACTTTGTGAAGCAAACGAGACTGCTAGAAAGAACTGCAGAGCAAGGATATGGTGATTAGTGGACAGGCTCTGTTGGAACTGGAGGAGGGCTATTGAATCACTTACCGCTGCTGTGGCTGGAGTATGCAGATGGATGATGCATCTCACGTCAGGCCTGGCTGCATAAATGGCTGAATGCAGACTGAAGCCTGTGGGATCCACGGGGAAGCTGCTGGTGCCCTTCTCTACCACTTCACCAAGGATATTCACTTTGATCTGAGGGGTTGGGCAAAGCAGAAAAGGGACACTTATGGCAAGGAAGCTATGTGTACACACATAATGCTCACCATCACACATATGGATATAAACACAACTCTACCTCTACCCTTGATTAGGTATTTTTTTTGGCAATTCTTTACCTTTTCTCATCTGTACCTTTAACTCAGAGTTTGCCAATATTTGCTAATTTGATGAATTCTTGTCCTATTTCACTGTCTCCTCATCATGTGGAATTTACCCTGATTTCTTAAAAACTCTTCCAGGGGAGGGAGACTTGGGCAGGTCTTACTAACATAAAAAAGGTTCTAATGGGGCCTAATAACAGAACATGTGTCTGTCACTGGAGTGCAAAGATCCACTATCTCCTATCTTCAGACCTTTGTGTTGGTTTTTCCCTATATGTACAATAAGCTTCCTCTTTATCACTACAAAGAAATTCTCATTTTCTTTAAAACTCAAAGCAAGCAATCCCCTTCTACATGAAGCCTTTCCTGATCCCCTCCAACTGTTTTGCTGTTCTTCTCTATCATATCTACTTTATATTTCTTCAGTACATATTTACCTATTTTCATAGGTACATATTATACAAAATCTATATTTCATAGGTACATGGTATCTCCCCTGATGGGAGCAAGGCATGTTTTATTTCTTTTGTTTTCTTAATTCCAGTCTCTAGCACAGTTCCTGGTATATAATAGACAATGATTGTCATCTGAAGGCTAAGTATGAAGATGCTCATCATCAAGAGTTTTGGATGTTAAGTAATGAATTATGTTGGCCCCAGTGCCAGTTGAAGACTAGTTCTACTAAAATATGGATGGGTTGAAATCTATTTTGGTGGAAGGTACATACCCAGGGAAAATCACAGATTCTAAGAATGGAAAGCATGTTGGTTTGAGTCCCCTCTTGTGTCTCTATGTTGTAATGTCACTTTAGGACTTTCAATATTTTTTTT
>JAJPUD010019028.1:0-27359 GCA_023553655.1 Myrmecobius fasciatus
TAGGAAGTGTTAAGTGTCTGAGAACAGATTTGAACTCAGGTCCTCCTTATTTTAAGGCTGGTGCTCTATCCACTGTATGACCTAGTTCCCCCACACCAGCTATTTCATATATAGAAGTCACAAAATATTTTATAGTAGGAATCACTTGACCCTTGAAATCATGTACAACTTCATATTCATCTAAGATGTTCATTGGTATCATGATATATACAGAATTTTTAAAGCAGGCTGCCCTTTAACAAGGGAGTTGCTTCAAATACTTTTATTTGTAGATAACATTATAATTGCTTAAACCATAAAAATTATTTAAAAGTCTCTTCACCAAAATCTCAAATAATTCAGAACATTTCACTTTCATATTTTCAATAAGATAACAAAGTGTATGAAAAATGCATACCATATAGTTAGTGACATATGGTAGAATTAAATTTCCAGTTAGTTTCTTCATATATAATTTGATGGATTAGATGCAAATGGAAAACAATCTGACCTCAAATAAAGTAATAAAGGTCAATGGGGTAACTGCATAGTACTTTCTATAATCACAGTTAAAATTGATATTTTAAATTTAATTTCCTCCTGTGATATGGCAAAGCCAGAAGATATGGAAGGCCATAATCCTAAAAGAATCAAAATTAATTGTGACCAAAACCCTTTTAGATGCATTAATCATGAGCTTTATTAAATAATATAATATTAACAATGATGTTGTCCTGCAGAAATGTCTATAGTAGTCATTTTATATTCCATATATTTTTACCCTTGGTTTCCTCATTTATAAAATAAATCTGTAAAAATTGATAAAATCCAAAATTCATTCTAGTTAAAGCTTTGCACAACCTGGGAGAAACGTTATTAAAGTAATAATCTGTGTCATGTACAGACAAAAGAGGAAGCGTACTGTTTATTTAATGAAAGAAAATAGATGACAGTGCCTCATTGTTACCTTTAATATATTTAAAGATACAGAAGACAATGATAATGACATCAGAAATAATTTATGTTGTAGATGGATGGAGATCTTTACTGCCTGTTAGAGTATTCATATTGGCAATATCACAAAGCTCTTTAAGGCTTTGAGGATTTAAGTAAAAATATAACAGAGGAGTTGAAAGAAGTCAATAAGATAGTGTAAAGCAATAGAAAATGTCAAACTGATAGGTCATTTATATTGTTATAATTGATAATAAAATCACTACAAATTAAAAATTGAAAAATTACAGGCAAAATTTTTTGTACAATTTGACTACAATGTAAAGTGAATAGGTAAGGCTAGTATCAAAACCAAGAACATCTGAGTTCTCTCGTAATTCTTTGTTGTTATTGAGAGAATTGACTTGCCTAGCATCACACAGATAAGTATTAAGTGTCTGAGACCAGATTTTAACTCTGGTCCTCCTGACTTCAGGGCCAGTGCTTTATCCACTGTACCATCTAGCTACCCCTCTATCTTGCTTCTTACACATGCTGAGTGTAGACAAGCAACTTATTCTCTTGGTTATCTAGAAGATTCTTGCACTCTATAAATGGTAAAGAATATGAACAGAGACAGTTCAGTGGTACAGTGGAAAAAAGCACTGGTCCTGAAGTTGAGGACCTAAGTTTGAATTCAGCCTCAGAAACAACATTTACTGATTGTGTGATTTGGATCACTTAACCCATTTTGACAATCCAAAAGAAGAAAAAGGAAAAAAAAGATTCTGAACCCACATTGATAAGGAAAATTTCCTGATCTGAAGGTTCCAAATATTATTGAAATTTAGACATTTAAGGGAAAACATTTTTACAATTGTAGGAAATATAGGGGCATGTGGAGATATTGTTTTGTTTTCTGTTTTCTGTCTTCATAACAAAGTCTAAAATAATAGAATATCAGTTATTATATAAACAAAAACCTACTTGAGATGAAAACTATTTACTGTAGTAAATCTAGAATTTTGGGTAATCTTAACAAAATAGTATGGCTCTAGCATCAATACATTTCAATATGTGGAAAAGCCTTTCAAAATCTGATCTATGAGCACCAAAAAGCATAGATTTTCATAGAACATAAGAATATATTGGAACATTTGTGGGACAAAAGATTCTCACTGTTTCTTCTGTTTTCCATCTGGATACACTTTGCCTCAAACCTTATTCTAGCCTATGACAGAAGACAAAGCCAAAATTCTCTTTTGAGTTACATGCCCCATCTAATTAGCAAATGTTCTAATGTTTCAATTTTTTTTAAATGACTGCTGTTGTGGATCTAGTTCTAATATATTTGCATGATGGTTCAGCATATTTGATTTCCATTACTGAAAAAAAAAAAACATTTTCTGGCTTTATCTCTGTCTCTTCTCTGTTTCTCTGTATCTCTCTTTCCAGTAGAATATTTGATTATTATTATTATTTGTCATTCATTTTTGAACATATAATTTCCTTTAGCATATCATTGGATCCATTAATTAATACTACTATGTTTGGTGTCTTTTATTCAAAATGAGAAGTTGGTACAGATTAATATGATCATATTAGAACAGTATTAATAGATAATTTAATTTTTTATTCTAATAAAATGCAGTTTAGTTTTTCATGGAATTGACATTCCTTTTGCTGAAGGTAAATATACATATGCATATGTGAAGCATTTTTACATTGTGGGAACAAAACAAAAGTATTCTTTCCTAGCTCCTTCACAGTTTATTTACAAGAGAAAGAAAGATTCCCTCTATGCATAAATGTTTTTATCATAATATTTGTGGCAGGAAAGAACTGAAAGAAAAGTAGATATTCATTCATTGTGGAAATATTATATGTGAATGTAATGGAATATCATTTGGCCCTATGAAATACAGCTATGAGGAATGTAAAGATTTAAATGTTCTGACATAGAACAAAGCTAGCAGAAACAGGAGAACAGTTGACATGATGATCATAATTGTATGCATCTTTTTCAGATATGGCCAATATGTTAATTTGTCTTTTGGGGTTATATGCATTTACAATAAATGTCCATAGCAGAAAAGTAATCATTGGAAAGGAATGTTAATTTTTTAAAAGAAAAGAATAAAAATATCAGCTCTGAAAAATAAATTAAAATTCTACAACTTCAGCTCAACTATTTCATAATTTACCATTAGGTATCAGTTTTTCTTAGTGATTCATCATGGGATTTCATGAATATATTGACTTCTTTATGTACCATTAACTTCTACTACCAAGTCATATTGCTAATGTTATTGCAAGGCATGAGCTGGATTGGTATTTGCTCTCAATGATGTTAACTAGAATGTGCTTTTGTAATTTCATCTTAGATGTTTTCAGGCAAAAATCTTCATGTCATCAATTTTACGGCTCAATAGCCTGAATTGTTTTTGAGCACTTGCATTACCAGTCTCAAACTTGTATTTCTTCTTGGAAAAAGAAGGCTTAACTTTAATAGTTTTGTAGGTTTATAATAGTTTGGCTCCAAATTGCTGGGCAGTATTTTTCCATTAGAGTCAGGCAGGAGGAGATAATAAAAACAAAATATTGATAATCTGGTTGTACATCTTGAAAGAAAGATGTATAATATCAAAACAATGCATATCAGATTAAAACAAATGGTTGATCCTACATAAACACGAAACTAAGTGAATTCATTATTCAAAATAAGATGGGGATGAAATGAAATCTATTGAGTTAAGGTAATATTTGAATTATGTAGATTTATACTCTTGAACTTAGATTATAAATCATGATACATGTAATGCCCTTTATTAAAACATCAGCATTGATATTAACAAGAATTGTCTTTAATAAATTTGAAAAGAAAATTAATGTAATTGGAAGCATATTTAAAAGAATGTAGATCTGAGAAAAGGTGATATATTCTTTATGTTGATTTAACAGTTTGCCTTAAAAATAAATCTTGAGAAAATTTTTAGCATTTGTTTTTCTCCCTCTTGAGTTAAAAATTTCCTGGTACTGTGCACATGCCAAGATATTAGGATTTAGACAACCCCAAAAGTCACCAGAGATTTTGTTATCAGACTCCCTAAGATGGAAGTAAATATCCTGTAACTGAGTGAACAAAAGGAAGAATTTCTGACAAGGATTTCATTCCAGGTTTTGAGTCCAAGAAACTTTGGGTAAAAGCTCAGACAATTCAGAGAAACATCAAAATGTAACCCTTTGCTTAGATTACTGGGTTAGGATGTGGTACAAGAAAATAAGATTGCATTAAAATTATTTTGTGTCCTGTTTTTTGTTTCAAAATACAACAGGTTTTATATGATGATATGTGACCTTTTACTGAACACAATCTTGCCCAAGGAGCACAAATATGTGATTTTTCAGTCTGTTTTCCTCACTGGGGAGTTGAACTAAGAGTAATTCTTAAAATTTGAGGTCTATATCCATTTGGGATTAAGCTTGGTCTTTTTAATTCTGTACTATGCAATTTGGTTGTTTTCCTGCTGCTCCTTCCGTTTTCTTTGCTATTGGCCTTCATACATTGTCCCATGCCTCACTGCTTCTTCACTCATTTGGCCTGGGCTTATTTGTTCTAAGCCAGAGCAACAGAGTCTCAGCAACAGGGTTTCTTTATCAGCAGAGGTTTCCTCATTCTTCCCTGAATCAGACCCCAGATTCCCCAAATTGTCCAAGGTGTGAAAATTCCTGTGAGTGGAGCCAAGGCTACTTCCCAATCCTGCTAGCTTTAGAGTTCCCTTCTTGCTCTCTTAGAACTAGCCTGGAAGAATTTTTGTTACCTATTGGTTGAATTTCTTTCCTGCAGTCTTTCTTTGAATCTCCATTGATTGCCCCAAGAGGAACACTGTTTTGCGCCAACTCTTGTTTGTTTTGACTTTTCTATGTTCCCCCAAAGGGGCTGTTTTGCCTTTTTGTGAGGAAACTCTGGAGATCTTGGAATTTTCTGGCTTACTCCATCATCTCCTCAGAATCCTCTCCTGTTTTCTTTTTCTCTATGGCAATTTGCATTCAGCCAGAAACAAATCTTCACATACTTAGGCCATGCCTATAAGATTCCTTCTACATCTATTCTGATCAAAATTGCATAATCTCAAACTTACATCTAGCAATAATGTGTTATCTGGGGGGAAATGGGCCAAACATTTTTCTTTCTTTTGAAGATCTTTAAAATTATTGAACATACAGAATCTGGCAAAATAAGGCAAATACAGATCCTCCTGCTATTTAAAATGCATTGTTTGGAAATCTTGGAAAAAATCAAGCAATTTCAAGATTCAGACAGCCCTGCAAAGAAGTCTACTGATACCAAATACACAGTATTGTATAGTCAAATTCTCAACTTACATATGAAATGTCAGTCAAAAACCAGTAAGTCCATCCCTGAGCATTTATTAATCATTATTATGTGTGAGGCATTGTGCTAATTTCTGGGAATACAAATATAAGCATAATTGGGGGCTTAGATTATAATGGGAAAAGGCAACTCAAAACTAAGAACTTTTTTTTTAAAGACTAATGTGGAAACACTCAGGGGTGGAACCAAATGGCAGACAAGAGAAATCATTCAGCTAAACTCTCCCAACATTCCCCTCTAAAGAACTTCAAAACAAACAAATTAACTAACAACAAAAACAACTTGAATCTAGATTTAGATTGGCAAAGCTGAGAATAAGTTGTTTTGGAAAATAAAAACAATCTGAACTTGGAAGTTAGAAAGAGAGAGTTGTATTACATTGGGGTGAAGATTGGATGAAATAACAGCATTGAATTAGGAGGTGGCCACAGGAGCAGGGAACAACTTCAGCAACTCTTAAATTAGAGGTGGAAAAAAGTACCTTCAAACTAGTCAAAAAGAGATTGCAAAGGACCCTTTGCTAAAATTAAAAACAGGACCACACAATGACTAGCAAATTTATTGCTCATGCCATCTTCTGGGTTAGAGTTCAAGGGCATGCTGATTCAAGAGAAAGTAGAAACCATTATGAGAAGTACCACTTTTGATCACAAGAAAGCAGGACTCTCAGGAATAGCATCTAATTGAAATTCCAAGGGATAAGGTGATCCTCCTGGGTAGTGACTATGAATAGAACAGAGGCCAAATCTCTTTCCATCTCACAACAGCTTGCAAACATTGAAAAATTTCAAACCTCGCAGCGCTACCTATGAAAATAGTAGTGCAAAAATGTCTGAAGGTTAAAAAAATACTCCTCCAGTTCTCCATGCTAGAAGCAGAGCCAAACTTTAAAATAAAGTTCAAAATCAAAATTTAGAGTGGGAAAAAATGAGAAAAGAACAACAAAAAAGAATATGATCATAAAAATGCTCATTTGTGACAGGAAAGATCAAACATCTTTGGAAGCAGATAATGAAGTAAAATTAAAAACCTCAAAGAAATATCTGAATTGGACACTGACTACAGGAATTCCTAGAAGAGTTAAAACATAGTTTCAAAATCAAATAAAAGTAATAGAGAAAAAAATGATAATACATGATAGCAAAGACAGAAAATTATGAAAACAGAGCATCTTAGGAAAAGAGGCAAAAGAATTGCACATGACTGAAATAATTTAATAGCAACAGATCCAAAGACACATAAAAATAATGAAGAAAATAATTACTTAAAAACAGATGAACAAATAAAAAAATAAAAGAGGTATAAAAGCTCACCAAGGGAAACAATTCATTTGAAATTTGGACAAATGGAAGTTAAGGAATCATGTGAGGTCAAGATACAACAAAACAATATTAATGAAAAAATTAGTGGAAAATGTGCAGTATTTAGTTAGAAAATAACTAATCCAGGAGAGATAATTTAAGAATCATTGGATTACTTGAAAACTAAGATCAAAAAGCTTAGGCAATAAATTATAAGAAATTATCAAAGAAAACTGCCCTGCTATCCTAGAATGAGAGGATAAAATTGAAATTCAAAGAATCCACCAATTGCCACATGAAAGAGATCCTAAATGAAAATTTTCAGGAACATTGTAACAAGTTCCAGAGCTCTCAGATCAAAGAGAAAATATTTCAAGTAGGCAAAAAAAAACAGTTCTTGTATCATGGTGCCATAGTTAGAATAACAAAATTTAGGAACTACCATGTTAAAGGAGTGGAGAGTGTAGAATATTACATTCAGCAATACAAGAAAACTAGGATTACAACCAAGAATCATTTATCTTGAAAAACTAAATATAATTAGTAGTGAAATGAATATTTAATGAAATCTTGAAATTGCAAGAATTACTGATGAAAGCACCAGCCTTGAAGTCAGGAGGACCTGAGTTCAAATCTGGTCTCAGACACTTAACACTTCCTAGCTGTGTGATCCCGGGAAAGTCACTTAACCCCCATTGCCTCAGGAGAAAATACTGATGAAAAGACTACAACTGAATAGGTTGACTGTCAAAAATAAGATTCAAGGGAAGCATAAAAATTGATCACAAAGGACTCAATGGGGTTAACCTGTTTACATTTATAATTAGGAAGATAATGCATGTGATATTTTTATTTTAGCCTAATTTAAGTAGCATTTTATTGTCCCAATTACATGAAAAATCATTTAAAAATTCTTTTAAAAAGTTGAATTAAAAATTGTCACATAAAAAAGCAGTAGTTAGAAGCAAATCAGAATTTAGAGGAGGTATAAGAGAAGAAGACACAGAGAAGGCTAAACAGAAAACATTAGGATAAAAGGAAATTCACAGTAATTTTAGCCCTGATTTAGAACAGGATGAAATTATATGTAAAATGGCTGCAGATAACAGAACAGTTTAGAAATCAAAATCCAACAATATGTTCTTTACAAGAAACACGTTTGAAAAAGACACACAAGCAATTAAAAAAAAGGGTCTAGAACAATATTAATTATGCTTCCGCTGAAGTAAAACAAAATGCAGGAATAACAATCATGATCTTGGAAAAGGAAAAATCAAGAGACTACCAAGGAATAAACAAACAAACAAATAAAAAATCCTACATCTTGCTAAAAGAAATCATAAACAATAAAGTAACATTAATAATAAATAAATTAATGCTATAACTAAATAATAATAAATAATAAATATGTACCAAATGGCATTTTACCTAAATTCTTAAAAGAAAAGTTAATTGAATCATAGGCAAAAATATATGGTAAAACAATTCTAGTGGGGAACCTCAACTTTCCTCTTTTTCAGACATAGAAAAATCTAAGATACAATGTATGAGAAAGAAGTGAAGCAGATGAATTGAATTTGACAACATTTAGATATCATAAACCAGTGGATAAAACTGAATGAGAATAATAATGAATATAGAATACATCTTTCTCTCAGTTGCACTAAGCAACTTCAGATAATTTTCCCATATATTAGAGAAGTAAATCTCAAAAATCAAGTTAAAAAAACTGAACAAATGCATCTATTTGGAGTACAAATTATGTTAAACAGAATGATGTAGCAACAAAGATTAAAAAAATGGAAACTAAATAATTTAATTCTAAAGAATAATTATATCAAAAACAAATCATGGAAATACTAATTTCATTAAAGAGAATGACAATGAGACATTTTAAAATTTGTGGGACTCTTCAGTACTATCAATGCAGTACTTAAGGAAAAATGTATATCTTTAAACACATACATCAGCAAAAGAAAGATAAATTTATTTAATAAATATATTAAATTGTAAATAAATCAATGAAAATTTAAATAAAATACTAGCACAGTGATTATAGCAATATGTTATATGATTCATACACTATGACTGGGTGGGATTTACTTTCAAAATGAAAAGCTGGTTCAATGCTAGGAAAATTAACAGCATAATTGATCATATCAAAAGAAGAACAAAAAATTATATGATTTTGTCAATAAAAGCAGAAAAGGAAAAAGAAATACAAAACTCATTATTATTAAAAATAAAATAGAAAACATCTGAATAAATGAAGTCTTTCTTAAAATAATAAGTAGTGTCTGTTTAAAACCAAAAACAAGCACTATCTGTTATGGGGATATATTTGAAGTCTTCCTAGTAAGATTAGGGGCGAAGCAAAGGTGTCTATTAATGTCTCCAAAATTCATCGTTTTATTAGTTATGATTGCTATAGCAATAAGAGTAGAAAAAGGAATTAAAGAAATCAGAATAGTCACAAGAAAACAAAACTATCACTCTGAAGATATGATGATATTATATTTTGAGGATCAATTAAAATTAAATGAAATAATTAACAACTTTAGCAATGTTTCAGTTTATAAAATAAACTCAGCAAGTCATCATCCTAATTGTATGCTAGCAAAACTTAGAATTCAAAAGAAATGTAATATTATCCACAACATTATAATTATAAAATATTCAAATTAGTACAAAAGAAATATAGCAAACATCCAATTCTGGAAAAAAATACTTATAGAATATAAAAGAAATGTTATTCAAATCACTTTGTTCATTGAATAAAATGATTAAAAATATTCATAATAATTAAGAAAGAACATGCTTTATTAAATCAATTCAATAAATCCAATAAAGCCCTGTTTTCTAAAAGAGGTAAAGGTAAAGGTAAAAAAAGGAGTATATGGTAACTTCACTAACAAGAATTGATAACAAAGTTTAAAATGAAATCTAAGCATACATACAAAAATACATATATGATCTATGATAAATCATTTATCATTTTAAACAGAAATGTTAATAAATTACTTGACTAGTATCAGTCATCTGAAAAATCAAAACAACAACAACAACAACATTAACTTGACCTGAATTTTGTTGCTATTTAATGACATAATAAATCAGTGGATAATTTGTTTCCATCTCTTTGCTCTTACAAATTATACTTCTATGAATATTTTGGTTTATGTGACCTTTCTCTTAATGACCTGTGATATTTAGTGATTTTCTTTAAATTCTCAGCTTTGTTCAGGACAAAATTGCGAACTTTGTGCAGATTTCTCTCTGCATTTCTATTGAAAGTTTTCATTTTTGTTTTGTAATTTATCCTTTTTTTAATCTCCCTTTTTTCCTTTCTCCCATTCCTTCTTTTTCTCCTTTCTTTCTTTGATTCCTATCCAACAAATTATTATTCTACTTATGTCTTAAAATCAAGTAATGGTTAACAATTTGATAATTTTTAAAAAATTTCTTTCACTGATCTCTCCCAAGAGAGTTAGTTTTACATAGTGGATAGAGTATCCATCTCCCAGTCAAAGAGATATACTAAAGCATTCTGAATATGGAAGCCTGTTTAAGTTCCTTGTGCCCTCAAAGTTATGTACAATTCTATTGTAGTTGATAAATTGCAGAATAACTACTGATCAGCATTTGTTGTTGACAGAAACCTAAGAAATCCCTATGGGGAAAAATAGCTTTTTTTTTCTCTTGAAGTTTATTCATAATTTAGTTTTCAAAATGTATTTTGTGATTATTTTAGCTTTGTTAATTTGATTTATTTTTTAAATATAAAGACCAAATAATTATCTCACCTATTTCATAAATTTGTGTTGTCACAGATTATAACTAAAAAATTGTATTAGTCAAACACATGTATTTTGGTGTAATGTCTTACTGTCATTCTGTTGAATATAATAGTTTCAGTTATTTGTTCTTTTACTAATGCACTATTTAGAAATTTATTAGTATAACTACATTTATGTTTCTAGCAACTACCTATCATTTTACTAACTTTTTTATCTCCTGATTTGACTTTCAGAGGCAATACCAATATAGTTGCTTTTAGCTATAGTGTACTATATACAGTAGTACATGCAGCTGTTAGCTATTTGTATAAACATCACATAATTTAGTGCCTGGACAGAAAAAAAATTACCTAATGAAAAAATCAATGAAAACTATTTCTTAAGTACTTATTAAGTGTTAGTCCCTCATTATGAGTTAACAAGGTGTAGATGATATGCATAATTACAAAGAATGAAACTTCTAGTTAAAATAAGTTTACATTCTAATTGGTGAAACAAGAACATGTAAAATATTTGCACAGCATAAATATAAAGTAATGTGTTTCTTTCTATATTAAGCTATACATATATGTTTATATACAAACACAAATGCATATATACATGTAATATATATATATACATGTATATATATATAATTTAATATTTATGCTTCATTAGATATTTACAAAAGAGTTAAATAGAATAGTTTGAGAAGTAGGGTACTAGCAATTTGAGGTATCAGAACAAAGTTCATGCAGAAAATCATATTTGAGCTACATTGTAAAGGAAGATAGATCCTCTGAGGCAACAGTAAGGAGAGGCTCAAATCCAGGCATAGAAGATAGTGAAAGTTCAAAATACTTCTTTAATCAGGAACAAAGAGAAAGGTTGGCTGAAAAATGCAGAGTTCAAGATAGGGAGTAATGTGTGATTAGGCAGGAAAGATATATCTAAGATAGATTGACAAAGGCTTAAAAGCTAAATTTAGTTAATATTTTAATTTAGAAGCAATAGGAAATTACTAGAGTTGATTATATAGGGTGTCACTTGGTCATGTTGCAACATTGTGTATGATGGAATAGAATTTTGAATTTTGGGATAGGGAGATCAATTAGGAACCTGTTTTAGTAATCTAGACAATAGACAATGAGGGCCTGAAAGAGATGAAGCAGAAAAAATGTCTCAAAAATCAAGAAGGGAAGGAGTATTCAGGACAAAAGAGGGGTAAATAACAACAAATTCAGCAAGTAGCAAATAGCAAGGTATTTCAATGGATAATTGTAATTGCTAGCATTTATATGTTGCTTTGTAATTTAAAGCATTTTACATACATTATCTCATTTGATCTGTGCTTCAATCCTGTGCTACTATTATTCTCATTTTAAATATTTTTGTTGGGGGTCTTTGTTGTTGAAGAGGACTATGACATCAGAGAGATGATGCCATGACATACAAGTGAATTGTATTCAAGGGAGGGAAAGCTGTGCAAGGCCATCTGCTTCATTTTTTTCTTCAGAGCCATGTGTCCACTGGCAAGATTTAAAGATTAAGGAACTGAAGCAGACAAAGATAAGTGGTTTGTCTAAATCACAATATTAAAAGTATCTAAGGTCAGATTTGAATTCAGATGATCTAAAACCTAAGTCCATTGCACTACCTACCTGCCTCTATTCACAGTGCAGAATGCTAGATTTTTTTTTTTTTTTGAGGCAATTGGTGTTAAGTGACTTGCCCAGAGTTACAAAGCTAGGAAGAATTAAGTGTCTGAGGCCAGATTTGAATTGAGGTCCTCCTGACTTCAAGGCTGCTGCTGTATCCACTGTGCCATCTAGATGCCCCAGAAGACTTGCTTTCAAAGCTTACTTCAGAAAAGCTATTATTAGCTATTTTACACTGGGCAAGTTTCTTATTCTCTCAGATTTATAATCATCATCTCTAAAATAGCCTCAAACTATTTTATTGAGTTATATAAGTACTAGTTTATAACATGTGCAAAATCTTTACATACCTCAAAGTGCTATATAAATGCTAAATTAAAGAATATATCAAGAATGTTTAAAGCTGACAAATGGATAACAGATCTGGCCCTTAAGAGATTATTAGTAATTTTTTTAAATTTGATTTAATTTTGCTTTTAATAATAAAAGTTTTTTGTATTTTTCTCCCTCTCATCTTTCTCCTCCCTCAAATTGGAAAAAAAGAAAAGAAAAATAACTTTAAAAAGATGTTTTTTGCTGTTTATTGGTGGCAGTGATAAAAACCAATACCTGTGCCCCTAATCTATTCAATTTCCTAACAAGATCTTCATGATCTTTGTAAGATTTTATAATGGTTAATAGACTTTCTTTTTTTTAAATTAAAGCTTTTTATTTGTATATCATATGTATGGGTAGTTCCTCAGCATTGTTCTTTACAAAGCTTTCCATTACAAAGTTTATCCCCAGTCCCCTCCCCTCCCCTAGATGGCAGGAAGTCCACTACATATTAATGATGTTAAAATACTTGACAAGTTATTATGCAAGAAAAATCCTATCTACAAGAAAAAAAATAGAGAAAGGAAACAATGCAAGCAAACATCAATAGAGAGTATGAGAATGTTATGTTGTGGTCCACAATTCATATCCCTCTCTCTGGGTGTATATGGCTTTCTTCACTGAACAATTGGTACTAGTTTGAAACATTTCATTGTTGAAGAGAACCAGATCCTTCAGAGTTGATCATCATGTAATATTGTTGTTGCTGTGTATAATGATCTCCTGGTTCTGCTCATTTCACTCAGCATCAGTTCATGCAAGTCTCTCCAGGCCACTCCGAAATTGCCCTCCTGGTCTTTTCTTACACAGCAATAATATTCCATAACATTCACATGCCATAATATATTCAACCGCTCTCCAATTGATGGGCATCCATTCAGTTTTCAGTTTCTACCCATTACAAAAAGGGCTGCCACAAATATCATGTGGGTCCCTTTCCCTCCTCTAAGATCTCTTTGGGATATAAGCCCAATAGAAACATTGCTGGGTCAAAGGGTATGCACAGTTTGATAACTTTTTGAGCATAGCTCCAAATTGCTCTCCATAATGGTTGGATCCGTTCACAGTTCCACCAGTGTTCCAGCTTTCCCACATCCCCTCCAGCATTAATCGTTATCTTTTCCTGTCATTTTAGCCAATCTGATAGGTGTATAGTGATACCTCAGAGTTGTCTTAATTTGCATTTCTCTGATCAATAGTGATTTGGAGCAACTTTTATATGACTAGAGATGGTTTTAATTTCATCATCTGAAAATTGTCTGTTCATATCCCTTGACCACTTATCTATTGAAGAGTGGCTTGAATTCTTACATATATGAGACAATTCTCTATATATTTTAGAAATGAGGCCTTTATCAAAACCATTAAATGTAAAGATGATTTCCCAATTTTATGCTTCCCTCCTAATCTTGTCGGCATTAGTTTTGTTTGTACAGAAAATTTTTAACTTAATATAATCAAAATTATCATCTGGTGTTCAATTAAGAGTTCCAGATCTTCTTTGGACATAAATTTATTCCATCTCCACATTTCTGAGAGGTGAACTATACTACTTTCCTGTAATTTGCTTACAAAATCACTCTTTATATCTAGATCATGAACCCATTTATATTTTATCTCGGTATGTGGTGTTAGGTGTGGATCAAGCCCTAATTTCTTCCACACTAGTTTCCAATTTTCCCAGCAGTTTTTGCTGAATAGTGAGTACTTATCCCAAAAGCTGGGGTCTTTGGGTTTATCAAACACTAAATTGCTAAAGTTATTGCCTAGATTGTCCTGATATCCTATCGTATACCACTGATCTACTGCTCTATTTCTTAGCCAGTACCAAATGGTTTTGATAACTGCTGCTTTATAATATAGTTTTAGATCTGGTACAGCAAAGCCACCTTCATCTGCCTTTTTTTTCATTAATTCCCTTGAAATTCTTGACCTTTTGTTTTTCCAAATGAACTTTGCTACTATTTTTTCTAGATCTGTAAAATAATTTCTTGGGAGTTTGATTGGTATAGCACTAAATAAGTAAATTAGTTTGGGCAGTATTGTCATTTTTATTATGTTCGCTCTGCCTACCCATGAGCACTTAATGTTTTTCCAGTTGACTAGGTCTGATTTTATTTGTGTGGAATGTTTTGTAGTTTAGTTCGTATAGTTTCTGACTTTTCCTTGGAAGATAGATTCCCAAATATTTTATACTATCATCCATTATTTGGAATGGAATTTCTTTTTGTATTACTTCCTGCTGAACTTTGTTGGTAATATATAAAAATGTTGATGATTTATTGGATTTATTTTAAATCCTGCAACTTTAGTAATGTTGTGAATTGTTTCAGTAGTTTTTAGTGGAGTCTCTAGGGTTCTCTAAGTATACCATCATGTCATCTGCAAAGAGTGATGATTTGGTTTCCTCATTACCTACTCTAGTTCCTTTTTTTCTCTTTTTCTTCTCTTATTGCCAAAGCTAACATTTCTAATACAATATTAAATAGTGATGATGACAATGGGCAGCCTTGTTTCACTCCTGATCTTATTGGGAATGGTTTTAGTTTGTCTCCATTACATATGATGCTTGCTGATGGTTTTAAGTAGATGCTACTAATCATTTTAAGGAAAAGCCCATTCATTCCTATACTCTCTAGTGTTTTAAATAGGAATGGGTGTTGGATTTTATCAAATGCTTTTTCTGCATCTATTGAGATAATCATATGTTTTTGTTAGTTTGCTTATTAATATAATTGATTATGCTGATAGTTTTCCTAATATTGAACCAGCCCTGCATCCCTGGTATAAATCCAACTTGGTCATAGTGTACTATCCTGGGGATGACTTTCTGTAATCTTGTTGCTAAAATCTTATTTAAAATTTTTGCATCAATATTCATTAGGGAAATTGGTCTATAGCTTTCTTTCTCTGTTTTCACCCTACCTGGTTTAGCTATCAACACCATATCGGTATCTTAGAAGGAATTTGGTAGCATAAATTCTGTCCTTATTTTTTCAAATAGTTTGTATAGTATTGGAATTAATTGTTCTTTGAAGGTTTGGTAGAATTCACATGTAAATCCATCTGGCCCTGGAGATTTTTTCTTAGGGAGTTGGTTAATAGCTTGTTCTATTTCTTTTTCTAATATGGGGCTATTTAAATAATTTATATCCTCTTCTGTTAACCTGGGCAATCTATATTTTTGCAGATATTCCTCCATTTCATTTAGATTGTCAAACTTACTGGCATAAAGTTGGGCAAAGTAACTCCTAATTATTGCTCTGATTTCCTCTTCATTGGAGGAAAGTTCTCCCTTATCATTCTTGAGACTAACAATTTGATTTTCCACTTTCCTTTTTCTTATCAAATTAACTAAAGGCTTATCTCTTTTGTTGGTTTTTTCATAAAACCAACTCTTACTTTTATTTATTAATTCAATAGTTTTCTTATTTTCAATTTTATTAATTTCCCTTTATTTTTAGAATCTCCAATTTGGTATTTAATTGAGAGTTTTTAATTTGTTCTTTTTCTAGTTTTTTTTAATAAGTCCAATTTATTGATCTTTTCTTTCTTTATTTTATGCAAGTAAGCATCTAGAGATATAAAATTGCCCCTTATAACCGCTTTAGCCGTATCCCACAAATTTTGATATGTTGTCTCATTATTATCATTCTCCTGGATGAAATTGTTGATTGTGTCTATGATTTGCTCTTTCACCCATTCATTCTTCAGGATTAGATTATTTAATTTCCAATTCACTTTTGGTCTGTTTTCTCCTGGCCTTATATTGCATGTGATTTTTATTGCATGATGATCTGAAAAAGATGCATTTACTATTTCTGCCTTTCTGCATTTGATTTTGAGGTTTTTATTCCCTAACACATGGTCACTTTTTGTATAGGTTCCATGGACTGCTGAGAAAAAAGTAAACTCCCTACTGCCTCCATTCAATTTTCTCCAAAGATCTATCATACCTAACTTTTCTAACAATTGGTTTACCTCCCTAGTTTCTTTCTTATTTATTTTGTGGTTTGATTTATCTAATTCTGAGAGATCAAGGTTGAGATCCCCCACTAGTATAGTTTAGCTGTCTATTTCTTCTGGCATCTCTCTTAATTTCTCCCCTAGGAATTGGGATGCTATTGTACTTGGTGCATATATATTTAGTATTGATATTGCTACATTATCTATGGTACCCTTTAGTAAAAAAAAGTTTGCTTCCTTATTTCTTTTGATGAGATCTATCTTGACTTTTACTTGATCTGAGATAAGGATTGCTACCCCTGCTTTTTATTTTGTTCACCTGAAGCATAATAGGTTCTTCTCCAGCCTTTTACCTTCATCCTATATGTGTCACGATGCTTTAGATGTGTTTCTTGTAGACAACATGTTGTGGAATTCTCGTCCAGTCTGATATCTGCTTCCGCTTTATGGGAGAGTTCATCACATTCATATTCACGGTTAGAATAAGTAATTCTTTATTTCCTGCCATCTTATTTACCCAAGTTATGTTTTTCTCTTTCCTTTCTCCTTTCTCCCTTCCCCCCTACTCAGTATTTTGCTTTTGATGGCCCCTTCCCCCAAACAATCCTCAACCCTTTAGAACCTCTCTGCCTTTTTTTTTACTCCTTTCCCCTGATTCTTCTATTTTCCCTTCTATTAGTTTATCCATTTCTTTTCCACCTTTCCCTCCCACTTCCTTATAGTGATGGACAAGTTTCTCTGTGATACCAAACGTGTCTGATATACACTTTTGCAGCTCAAACTGATGAGAGTAAGATTTACACAATGCTCATCTCCCTCCCCTCTTTCTCTCAATTATATTAGGTTTTCTTTGCCTCTTCAACAGATTTTACCTTGTTTTTACCTCCTTTTTAAAAAAAAATCTTATTTTACCACCTTTTCCCTCTTTTCCCCAGTATGATAACCTTTCCCCCTCTAGTTTTCTTTTTCATATTATTGAAGTAATATCTAGTTAATTATACTCCCAAACTTTAAGTATCCCCATAGTAGAAATAAAGTTCTCAAGAGTCCTTTCCTTTTTACCTTTTTATGCTTTTCTTAAGTTCTGTGTTTGGAGGTAAAATTTTTTGTTTCAGATCTGGTCTTTTCATTAGAAATAGGTGAAATTCATCTCTATCATTGAATTACCATCTTCTTCCCTGGAAGATGATGCTCATTCTAGCTGGATAGGTTATTCTTGGCTGTAATCTGAGTTCCTTTGCCTTTCGGGATATCTGGTTCCAGGCCCTTCAATCCTTCAATGTAGAGGCTGACAGATGGTGGGTGATTCTAATTATAGATCCTCGGTATTTGAATTGTTTCTTTCTAGCTGCTAGCATAATCTTTTCCTTGGTGCGATAGTCCTGAAATTTAGCCATGATGTTCCTTGGGGTTTTAATTTTGGGGTCTCTTTCAGGAGGTGATCGGTTAATTCTTTCAATGGTGATTTTGCCTTCTGATTCTACAACCTCAGGGCAGTTTTCTTTCAGGATTTCCTGGAAGATAGTATTTAGATTCTTTTTTTCATCATGGTTTTCAGGAAGTCCAGTAATCCTTAGATTGTCTCTCCTAGATCCATTTTCCAAGTCAGTTCTTTTTCCTAGGAGATATTTCATATTTTCTTTTATTTTTTTCATTTTTTTGTTTTTGTTTGACTGATTCTTGAAGTCTTATTGAGTCATTCACTTGCATTTGTTCAATTCTTATTTTTAAAGTGTCGTTTTCTTCAGTTACCTTTTTAAGCTCCTTTTGTAAGTGGCCAATTTGTTCATTGCACTCTTTTTCCACTTCACTAATTTTATTTTTCAATTAATTGGTGTCTTTTTCATATCTCTTTTGAAAGACATTTTATACTTCTTGCAAGACATTGTATCCTTCTTGCACTGATCTCAATTTATTTTTCCCATTTATTCTCCAGCTCTCTTTTGAGATTCCTTATGCAATCTTCCAGAAAGGCCTTTGAAAAGGGGACCAGTGATGGTCCTTGATGGCTTCCTCTGGAGTTGTTTTGTCTAACGGAACCTCAGGATCTGGGGTCTGCCCTTCTTTCTCTCAGTAGAAGCTGTCTATGCTGAGAGCTCTCTTCCACTTTTTTCATTTTTTAAGACAGTGTGTGGGTCTGTTTAAGTCTAGGGAAGCAGCACCTGCAGTAGGTAGTTTACCCTGGGGCAATTCCATTAATTAACTTCTAGTGCTGGGCTGGTGGGGCTAGGGCTTTGCCTGATGGGGTTAGGAATTTCCCTGATTTACTCCTTAAAAAAGGCAAATCTGCCAGACCAACTGTCCCCAATGAGGGCAAAGTGTCCTAAGTGCCTCAGATATACCCCAGGTCTTTGGAGTTTGGAGTTTGGAGTTTATGCCACCCTGAGCTGTCAGTTCTGGACTACACCGAGCAAACTGTTTACCCCTCGGCCCGAGTTAAACAGATCTGATATGAAGATCTTCAGAGGTAACTGCAAGCAGTGTCCAAATATTTCTGGATTCGTTGACTTAAAGATCAGTTCAAAGGCTTATTTTATTGTTGATTTGAGAGAAGGTCAGAGGAGGACACAGAGAGTCACTTTTTCACTCCACCATCTTGGCTCCGCCTCCCCGGTTAATAGACTTTCAAGTACAATGATGGAGGATAATTTTTTTTAAATCATGAAGAATTTAGATATATAATATGAAGGATTTACTCAAAGGATAGACATTAAATATTAGACAAAATATTTCTTCATGTTTTAAAAAATCAATAGAAACCCAACAGTCTAACATGCTTTAGATATAGTCTTCTTTGAAGATAAAAGGATGGGCTGGGCAAAATCATGAATACTTGCCATTGGATAAACAGAAGAGATGAATCTATTGAGATCCAGAATTTTGAGGTAAAGTGGGATACATGCAACAGATACTTGTATTAAGGTCTATATCAATATGATGAACCTCTGAGGTCTGGAGTACACCAGGGTGTGTAAGGAGGGATGAACTAGGTCAGATTGAAGCAAAGAGTGTCAAATCTTCCATGTGATTCATTAATGAGATTACTAGTAGGCATTATACTTTGGCCTGGGTAAGATAGAAAGATTCAGTCTTTAATAAAAATAAAATAAATAAAAGATGCCCTTTTGAAACATAACACATTAGGTTGCATTGATCAAATTTCTGCAAAACTAGCTCAGTATCCTTTAATTGGCTTTGGCCAACTGATGCAGTCAAACTCTATTTCTCTCTCCATATTCAGCTTTCCTGTCATATCCCTTGCACCTTGCCCTAATCACTAAGTATCATGTTTAAGGGGCCCCTTAACAATTTCATGTTAGTCTCTTATTTGGGTCGCCTGTTCATTTAATCTGCCATCCACCTCATCAATGTCACCATCAAAATAAACATAAATCTCATACAACAAATTTTAATATTCTGGACACTCACAAAATTCTGATTTCTTTATAAATCCAACCAAAACATGCTCATTAAATATCAAGTATGTGTGGTATGCTTTGCTAGTTACTGTGAGGACTGCATTTATTTATTATTATTGAAATTGTCTTTATTTTTTATATGATTGCAGCTCACTGTAGAACTATTAAAATGGGAAGTTTTTTGTTTTTTTTTAAACTAGGTATAATAACAAACATAGAACTTCATCCTCTAGCATATAGGAGGACTAATTCTCTCTCTTTGAATCAGTCTCTCTGGTTAGGAAAGGGATTAGATTTATCCCTTAGTTTGGTTCCCATGAATCACAGTGCCAGTTTCAAATCCAAAAACTCCTTCAAGGCTTTCTTGCCAAATTGTCTATCTGCAGCATTTGCATTGTAATCCTCCCTCCAAAGTCACTATGACTTGAATTCCAGGTTTCCAAAAATCACTTTTTTCCCCTAAAACTGAGGAGAATATAGTAATAAATAACCTCTAGGCCTATTTCCAAAAACCAGAGGTAAAAGGGAGTTATGCAGAGGAAATCCTTTCCTTTTCACCAATTCAGTTAAAGATATCCACTTTGGCAAATCAGCTAGGAATGGCTGAATGTAGCAACTGGGGAAAAATGATAGAAAGAAAGCAACCAGCTCAATCTCATCTTTATTTTTTCTTTTTAAAAAGACATGTAGTTAATCAAAGGAGGACATCTTCCTTATGTGAAGCCCCCAGGTTAGACAAAGTAGGTATGCTTAAAAACCATGCAACATCATCCATTTGAGACCAGAGTAATATGTGTAAAACAACTGGAGAAAACATTCTGATTTTAAAAGTTATAGTAGTTTTATAAAAAGATCAATGTAATAAAGAATTACAAGAGAGTTGTAGTAGTTATTCTGCCCTTGGAATTTGAATTTTGTTGGACACCTAGTTGGTTTAATGAAAATATTAATGAAAAAATTTAATTGCTTCATAGAATAAATTTCTACATTCTGACTTAGCAGTACTCTGACTATTGAATTTTATTCTATATATTAAAGAAACAAGACTCTGACTCATCTGGATCATTCAGACAAAATAGCTTTGCCAATTTGTTCTTTGGATGAATTAAAGGGCATACATTGAGATTTGGAATGGAATTTTATGTCTAGATATAAGGACAAAATAGCCTTTTAGTAAAAATCTTAATGACATAAGAATTTTAGATTATAACTAGGCCACCTGGAACATGTCAATTATGACTGTAGAGATAGCCAAGTGAGGTCAGCATGGAGCCAAGTTTTGGGAATATTCCTAGGGACTGAGGTTTGCTACAAAAACAAAGTTGGACTGAAAAGTACAGTTATTTAGACCAAAACAAGAAGTAGAAGAGATTTGGATATACTTCTTAGTGGATTGTTATCAATAAAGCACATGTATTAGAAATTCACAGTTTGATTTTAAATCTATTCTTCCTTTTTCTACCTGTTCAGCTTTGAGAATATAGTCATTCTTTGTTGATTGAGTCAAGACCCTCAAAGAAAGGTTGTAATGTCAAAAAGCTTTTGAGGTTTACTTCTTTTTTCTCTCTCATGACTATCTCTAAGTGGGCCCCCAAAATAATAAATAGAATAAAAACCAGCCCTGAGCTTGGGAGGGGAAAAAAGAGCCAGCCGAAAATATGAAGCTTTTAACTACACACACACACACACACACACACACACACACACACACACACTAACCTGCAAGCGCAGAGAGATATACATAGAACAAATTAAAAAAGAATCACCAAAACAAGCTGATTTTTCTCCTTAGTGTTATTTATTTATTTTAAGAAATTTTACAGAGGAGCTAGAAAGTTTTTAAAAAGGGAAAACATCCCTAACCTGTACTTTTTTTTCTTTTTTTATTCTCCAAAGCTTCTTGATAACTGCGTGGATTCTGCCTTGCTGTTTTCCCTATGAAAATTTATATTATTGCGGTTCATCTGACACTAGTCAGAGCTCAAAAGAAGTTAGGAAACATAAAACAAAAGCAAGTGCTGTGCTTTCATGTGAGTTGTTCTTCCTACAAATTTGTGCCAGAAACAGAGGGAAGCAATGTGGAACTTGCTTTGGGCATTGACTTGGGCATAAAATATGCATAATGCAATTGTGATCTTTAAAACAAGAAGAGTCATTAATATTGAGAAATGAAACAACAAACTTAAGGCTCCATTCCAATCCTAGAGGTATTGTCAGAAGAATGAAGGAACAAACTTGTGATATTAATTCTCTCTCACATGCACAGGAAGAATTTTCATGAAAGAATCAAAGACCGACATTTTTGATTTTTACATGTGGAAGGATCACTTTACTGCAAAAATTAAGCAAGTGGTATTCAATATTGGGGAATGAAGAACTTCCCATTTTATAGTTTGTCTAATTTGATAAAGCTATTGTTGTCCACAAATTAATAATGCTTTTGAATATTCAAAAGAATGCTTGATATTTTACTTGAATAAAGGAGACTAAGCTGTTAACAACCTCTTGTTATAACATTTATAGTCAAAGCATGTAGTTGTTAACAAGTTAAATTATTTTTCATAAAATTGTGAAACAAGCTCTGCATTTAACAGTTTGCTAATTTATATTCCCTGTTTCCCATAATAACCCATCCTTGATTTTTATAATCAGCTCAACATGGTGTTCGTATAGATATAAAGCAAAAATTTTTCCAGAAGAAGAAAACTTTATGGCATTTGGTATAGAATCTATGTGTCGCATTATTGCTTCAGTGAAACATAAACACTTTTTAAAATAGTGACAGTTACCTATACCTAATAGCAGCATTACTTTTTAAAAAATCTTTATTCCATTTAAATATTTCATGAGTATCCTTGACTAGTCATTCACACTGAGAAAATAAAATGAAGCATGTATATTGGCCAAGTTTTGGCCAAGCAGGAGAAGTAACTTGCTAAGTCCATAATTCAGTATTACATTAAGTCTATAAATAGAACCTCATGTGTAACATTAAACACATTTAAAGTCTCAAAAACAGAAGGTGTATTGCAGAGTTTTACTGATCAGACTTTAAAAAAATATTCTAGAATATAAATCAAATTGTCTTTATCTCGGAACACAACTATGCCATGGTATAGAATGTTTCCCTCTCCTCCAGTTTGATATTCTAGGCTTTTAAAATATCTGTATTGCTGTTCTCAAGCTCCAATTCTTTTTTGATAAAAAAAAATGATAGTTTAAACAAAGATATTAAAGATCTTTGGGTGTCACCTGTTATTTATATTATTCTAGGTTTAAAATCACAATCATTGCATCTTATACCAAACTCAACCATGTTTTGAGGAATAATGAGTTGAGAAAATCACTCTTTAAGCCAATTTTTAGAGGTAAAGTATCTGAAATCCCAGGATCCTCATTAAGCTGAAAAGTTACATCTATAATTTTCTCCATTTATGAGAAGAGCAGTTTGGCAAAGATAATAATTTGAAAGATTTGTTGTTATTAAATGTTGCTACTGAGTACTTTTATCTGTTGCATACTAAAATAAATAATTAATAAACTTTTCTGATGTCACTTTCAATATACTCTCTTTATAATGTCTCTATCTCAATTCTGCATGACTGATTTATAGCCATAAAATGATATTCTCTTTTCCCCGACAACTCTCAATCACTATTAGAACAATGGAAGAGTTCAAATCAATGTATTAGATATGTCTAACCAAATTAGTCTGACGTTAGCACTCATCAGTGATTATCTTACCTTTGGTTTTGGATCATTGTTTTTTTTGTTTTTTGTTTTTTTGTTTTTTTTTTGGGGGGGGTGTTTGCCTCAAGAATTTTAGTTTGATTCACTATCTCTTCTTCTGGAGTAGGTTAACTTTAAGAAATTGAAAAGGTCTTGATGACCCTGAACTTCTCCTGAAACATGAATCCTACACAATTTATTGTTAGAGGAATTAAAGATAAGTGTTACACTGAAGCAAAAGAGGGACACATGATAGTTGTAGTCTGCCTTCAAAATGTGGCATAATCTGTAAAGAACAATAGTAAAAGGATATCAGGAAGGAAATGCATGCCTCACTGATTATCCAATGAGACATATGAATTTCTGACCAATGGAAGGCATGACCTATTGACATACTTCTAGTAATAAAAGTAATGGTTCTGGCCATAAGGCAAATCCCATATGATGAACTTTTAGAATATTGACAAGAGTTACATATATTTAAGTCAGGTGATGTGATTGCTGTCCTTCCCATTGCAAAATGCCACAAGCCACCACTTCTTTGATTCATTTGTTCTGTTAATATTGTACTTGGGGTTTTTTCTTTGTCTTGTCACTGCATTTCACATGGGCTAGCTTGGAAGCAGATTTTTTTTTTTTCATTTCAGCATTAATCTTTATTCTTCACTATCTCCCAACTCATACATTCAATTACATCCTTGAATCATGCTTTTTATGACTTTATAATAATTCTGATTTTCAATTTCCCTTCTCTATTCATACAAACACCACTTTAATTCAGGCTTTTATTGTCTCTCTCATCAATTACTGCAATGGCATCCCAATTATTCTTCCTCTCTCAAATTTCTCTTCACTATAAAAACTCTTTCATAATCTTGACTTGGTTCATAAGAGAAACTGACCTTAGATTTCATATTATGATTTTTCTCACTTTTCTTTTTTTTCTTTTTTTCTTTTTAATTTTTTTTATTTAAAGCTTTTTATTTGTATGACATGTATATGGGTAGTTTCCCAACATTGATCTTTACAAAGCTTTCCATTACAAATTTTACCTCCAGTCCCCTCCCCTCCCCTAGATGACAGTAAGTCCACTACATGTTAATAATGTTGAAATGCTTGAGAAGTTATGCAAGAAAAATCCTATCTACAAGAAAAAAAAAAGAATCAGAGAAAGGCAACACAATGCAAGCAAATGTCAATAGAGATCATGAAAATGTTACGTTGTGGTCCATATTTCATATCCCTCTCTCTGGGTGTATATGGTTTTCTTCAGTGAACAATTGGAACTGGTTTGAGACAATTCTTTGTTGCAGAGAGCCATGCCCATCAGAATTGATCATCATGTAATACTGTTGTTGCCGTGTATGATGATCTCCTGGTTCTGCTCGTTTCACTCAGCATCAGTTCATGCAAGTCCCTCCAGGCCTCTCTGAAATCATCCTGCTGGTCGTTTCTTACAGAGCAATAATATTCCATAACATTCATATACCATAATTTATTCAGCCACTCTCCAATTGATGAGCATCCCTTCAGTTTCCAGTTTCTAGCCACTACAAAAAGGGCTGCCACAAACATTCTTGCACAGGTGGGTCCCTTTCCCTCCTCTAAGATCTCTTTGGGATATAGGCCCAGTAGAAACACTGCTGGGTCAAAGGGTATGTACAGTTTGACAACTTTTTGAGCATAGCTCCAAATTGCTCTCCAGAATGGTTGGATCCGTTCACAGTTCCACTAACAATGTATTAGTGTCCCAGTTTTCCCACATCCCCTCCAACATTCATCGTTATCTTTTCCTGTCATTTTAGCCAATCTGACAGGGGTGTAGTGGTACCTCAGAGTTGTCTTAATTTGCATTTCTCTGATCAATTGTGATTTGGAGCAACTTTTCATATGACTAGAAATGGTTTTAATTTCGTCATCTGAAAATTGTCTGTTCATATCCCTTGACCACTTGTCTATTGAAGAGTGGCTTGAATTCTTATATATATGAGACAATTCTCTATAAATTTTAGAAATGAGGCCTTTATCAGAACCATGAAATGTAAAGATGATTTCCCAATTTGATGCTTCCCTCCTAATCTTTTCTGCATTTGTTTTGTTTGTACAGAAACTTTTTAACTTAAGATAATCAAAATTATCCATCTGGTGTTCATTTAGGTGTTCCAGGTCTTCTTTGGACATAAATTTATTCCATCTCCACAGGTCTGAGAGATAAACTATATTACGTTCCTCTAACTTGCTTACAAAGTCCCTCTTTATATCTACATCATGAACCCATTCAGATCTTATCTTGGTATGTGGTGTTAGGTATGGGTCAAGCCCTAATTTCTTCCACACTACTTTCCATTTTTCCCAGCAGTTTTTGCCGAATAGTGAGTATTTATCCCAAAAGCTGGGGTCTTTGGGTTTATCAAACACTAGATTGTTAAGGTAATTGCCTAGATTGTCCTGATATCCTATCCTGTGCCACTGATCGACTGCTCTATTTCTTAGCCAGTACCAAACGGTTTTGATGACTGCTGCTTTATAATATAGTTTTAGATCTGGTACAGCAAGGCCACCTTCATCTGCCTTTTTTTCATTAATCCCCTTGAGATCCTTGACCTTTTGTTCTTCCAAATGAACTTTGCTACTATTTTTTCTAGATCTGTAAAATAATTTCTTGGGAGTTTGATTGGTATGGCACTAAATAAGTAGATTAGTTTGGGTAGTATTGTCATTTTTATTATGTTTGCTCTGTCTACCCATGAGCACTTAATATTTTTCCAATTCATTAGGTCTGATTTTATTTGTGTGGAAAGTGTTTTGTAATTTAGTTCGTATAGTTTCTGACTTTCCCTTGGCAGATAGATTCCCAAATATTTTATCCTATTATCTGCTATTTGGAATGGAATTTCTTTTTGCATCTCTTGCTGCTGAACTTTGTTGGTAATATATAAAAATGCTGATGATTTATGTGGATTAATTTTGAATCCTGCCACCTTGCTAAAGTTGTGAATTGTTTCTAGTAGTTTTTTAGTTGAGTCTCTAGGGTTCTCTAAGTACACCATCATGTCATCTGCAAAGAGTGATAATTTGGTTTCTTCATTACCTACTCTGATTCCTTTTATCTCTTTTTCTTCTCTTATTGCTAAAGCTAACATTTCTAATACAATATTGAATAGTAATGGTGACAGTGGGCAGCCTTGTTTCACTCCTGATCTTATTGGGAATGGTTTTAGTTTGTCTCCATTACATATGATGCTTGCTGATGGTTTTAAATAGATGCTACTGATCATTTTAAGGAAAAGCCCATTTATTCCTATACTCCCTAGCGTTTTTAATATGAAAGGGTGTTGGATTTTATCAAAGGCTTTTTCTGCATCTATTGAGATAATCATATGGTTTTTGTTAGTTTGGTTATTAATATAATTAATTATGCTGATAGTTTTCCTAATATTGAACCAGCCCTGCATCCCTTGTATAAATCCTACTTGGTCATAGTGTACTATCCCTGGAATGACTTTCTGTAATCTCATTGCTAATATCTTATTTAAGATTTTTGCATCAATATTCATTAGGGAAATTGGTCTATAGTTTTCTTTCTCAGTTTTTACCCTACCTGGTTTAGCTATCAGCACCATATCGGTCTCATAGAAAGATTCTGGCAGTGTACCTTCTGTCCCTAATTTCTCAAATAGTTTGTGTAGTATTGGAATCAATTGTTCTTTGAATGTTTGGTAGAATTCACATGTAAATCCATCGGGCCCTGGAGATTTTTTCTTAGGGAGTTGGTTAATGGCTTGTTCTATTTCTTTTTCTGATATGGGGCTATTTAAATAATTTAT
>JAJPUD010019029.1:0-27358 GCA_023553655.1 Myrmecobius fasciatus
GATTCTCTAGGGTTCTCTAAGTAGACCATCATATCATCTGCAAAGAGTGATAATTTGGTTTCCTCATGACCTACTCTAATTCCTTTAATCTCTTTTTCTTGTCTTATTGCCAAGGCTAGCATTTCTAATACAATACTGAATAGTAATGGTGATAGTGGGCAACATTGTTTCACCCTTTATCTTATTGGGAATGGTTCCAGTTTATCACCATTACATATGATGCTAGCTGATGGTTTTAAATAGATGCTACCGACTATTTTAAGGAAAAGTCCATTAATTCCTATACTCTCTAATGTTTTTAATAGGAATGGATGTTAGATTTTATCAAATGCTTTTTCTGCATCTATTGAGATTATCATATGTTTTTTGTTAATTTGGTTATTAATATAATTGATTATGATAATAGTTTTCCTAATATTGAACCATCCCTTCATTCCTGGTATAAAACCTACTTGGTCATGGTGAATTATTCTGGAATGATTTTCTGTAATCTCTTTGCTAATATTTTATTTAAGATTTTTGCATCAATATTCATTAAGGAGATTGGTCTATAATTTTCTTTCTCTGTTTTTGTTTTACCTGGTTTAGGTATCAGTACTATGTCTGTATCATAAAAAGATTTTGGTAGGAGTCCTTCATTCCCTATTTTTTCGAATAGTTTATATAATATTGGAGTTAACTGTTTTTTAAATGTTTGGTAGAATTCACATGTAAATCCATCTTGTCCTGAGGATTTTTTCTTAGGGAGTTGATTAATGACTTGTTCTATTTCTTTTTCTAAAATGGGACTATTTAAGTAATTTTATTTCCTCTTCTATTAATCTGGGCAATCTATATTTTTGTAGATATTCCTCCATTTCACTTAGGTTATCAAATTTGTTGGCATACAGTTGGGCAAAGTAACTCCTGATTATTGATCTAATTTCCTCTTCATCGGTGGAAAGTTCTCCCTTTTCCTTTTTGAGTCTAACAATTTGATTTTCCTCTTTCCTTTTTCTAATCAAATTAACTAGAGGTTTATCTATTTTGTTGTTTTTTTCATAAAACCAACTTTTAGTTTTATTTATTAATTCAATGTTTTTTTTACTTTCAATTTTACTAATCTCTCCTTTTATTTTTAGGATTTCAAGTTTGGTATTTGATTGGGGGTTTTTAATTTGTTCTTTCTCTAGCTTATTAAGTTGCACGCCCAATTCATTGATTTTCTCTTTCTCTATTTTATGCAAATAAGCATCTAGAGATATAAAATTTCCCCGTATTACCGCTTTGGCTGTATCCCACAAATTTTGGTAGGTTGTCTCAGTATTGTCATTCTCTTGGATGAAATTAGGAATTGTGTCTGTAATTTGTTGTTTCATCCATTCATTCTTTAGGATAAAATTATTTAGTTTCCAATTGGTTTTTGGTCTATTTTCTCCTGGCCTTATATTGCATGTGATTTTTATTCCGTCATGATCTGAAAAAAATACATTTATTATTTCTGCCTTCCTGCATTTGATTTTGAGGTTTTTGTGTCCTAACACATGGTCAATTTTTGTATAAGTTCCATGGCACTGCTGAGAAAAAAGTAAACTCCTTTCTGTCTCCATTTAATTTCCTCCAAAGATCTATCATACCTATCTTTTCTAACATTTTGTTTGCCTCCTTAACTTCTTTCTTATTTATTTTGTGCTTTAATTTATCAAGTTCTGAGAGAGGGAGGTTGAGATCCCCCACTATTATAGTTTTGCTGTCTATTTCTTCTTGCATCTCTCTGAACTTTTCCTCTAGGAATTTCCATGCTATACCACTTGGTGCATATATGTTTAGTATTGATATTGCTTCATTTTCTATGGTACCCTTTATGAAGATAAAATTTCCTTCTTTGTCTCTTTTAATGAAGTCTATCTTTGCTTTTACTTGATCTGAGATCAGGATTGCTACCCCTGCTTTTTTTTTTGTTCACCTGAAGCATAATAGATTCTGCTCCAGCCTTTTACCTTCACCCTATATGTATCTCTATGTTTTAGATGTGTTTCTTGTATACAACATATTGTTGGATTCTGGTTTTTAATCCAGTCTGCTATCTGCTTCTGCTTTAAGGGAGAGTTCATTCCATTCACATTCACAGTTAAAATAACCAATTCTGTATTTCCTGCCATCTCATTTACCCTAGCTTATGCTTTTCTCTTTCTTATCCCCTTTCCCTCCTCCCTACTATTTTGCTTTTGAAAACCACTTCCCTCAAACAATCCTTCCCCTTTAGAGTCCCACCTTCCACTTTTTCCCCCTCTTTCCTTTCTGTTTCCTTATAAGTATGTCTATTATTCCCTCTCAGCCAAATCTGATGAGATGGAGATTAACCCAATTCTCATTCCCCTCCCTTCTCTACATGTGATGTAATTTCCCTTATTTTACCTCCTTTTCCTCTTCTTCCAGTGTTATCCCTTTTCTACCTCTAATTTCTTTTTCAGTTTATCATATCATAATAATCATAAAATCACAATAAAGGTATCATAATAATCATAAAATCACATTGATCATATCATAATAATCATAAAATCACAATAATCATATTATAATCATAATGTAATAATAGATGCATAAAATCAACCCTCATTCTATAAGTATCTATAACATAAATATAGTTCTCAAGAGTTTTTTTTTTCTTGTTACCTTTTTGTTTCTCTTGTGTTCTGTGTTTGTAGATCAAATTTTGTGTTCAGTCTGGTCTTTTCAGTAGAAATAGGTGAAATTCTCCTATTTCATTGAATGACCATCTTCTTCCCTGGAAGATAATGCTCATTCCAGTTGGGTAATTATTCTTGGCTGTAATCCAAGTTCCTTTGCCCTTCAGAATATCTGATTCCAGGCCCTTTGATCCTTCAAAGTAGAAGCTGCTAGGTCCTGTGTGATCCTAATGGTGGCTCCCCGATATTTAAATTGTTTCTTTCTGGCTTCTCGTAATAACTTTTCCTTGGTATGATAGTTCTGGAATTTAGCCACGATATTTCTGGGGGACTTAATTTTTGGGTTTCTTTCAGGAGGTGATCGGTGGATTGTTTCAAGGAGTATTTTGCCTTCTGGGTCTAAAATATCAGGGCAGTTTTCTTTTATGATTTCCTGGAAGATAGTGTCTAGGTTCTTTTGTTCATCATGGCTTTCAGGAAGCTTTATAATCCTTAGATTGTCTCTCCTAGATCTATTTTCCAGGTCAGTTGTTTTTCCTAGGAGATATTTCATGTTTTTATCTATCTTTTCATTTTTTTGTTTTTGTTTGACTGATTCTTGAAGTCTTGATGAGTCATTCATTCATTTCCAGTTGTTCGATTCTAATTTTTAATGTCTTATTTTCTTCAGTCCCTTTTTTAGTTCCTTTTGCAATTGACCATTTACATTTTTTGTTCATTGCATTCTTTTTCCATTTTTTCTATTTTATTTTGCAGTGATCTGATTTCGTTTCCCCATGTTTCTTCCAACTCTCTTTTAAGATTTTTTTATGCAATCTTCAAAGAAAGCCTTGTGACATGGAGACCAGTTTATATCTCTCTTTGGGGCTTTTTCTGGGGTTGCTTTACCTTTAGGGGCCTCAGGATTTGAGGTCTGTTCTTCCCTCTCTCCATAAAAGTTATCTATGGTGAGAGCTCTTTTTGGTTTTTTATTCATTTTTTTAAAGGTGTGAGGTCTGTTTAGGGCAAAGGTGGGACAGCTGCTTTAATTTGACCTGGGGCAGTTCTGCTGATTGAGTTATTTCAGCAACTGGGCAGTTCTGCTGATTGAATTATGTCAGGTGCTGGGCAGTTCTGCTTTAGTTCACCCTGGGGCAGTTCTGCTGATTGAATTATTTCAGGTACTGGGCATCTCTGCTGATGTAATTATTTCGGGTGCTGATCAGTCCTGTTGATTGATTGATTGCTTTAAGGTGCTGTGTAATGGCAGCTAGGTCCAATGCTCATCAGGGGTTCAGTGGTTCACAATCTATCCCCCTCAAAAGGCAGACCCTCCAAACCACCTGCCCACAATCTGGACAGTTTGGTCCAAGAGGCCCGCAGAAGACTCCCAGGTGTGTGAAAAGCACAACGTTCCCACTCCTGTTCCGACTCCTGTTCCAGCTCCCTGCCCCAGTCTCCCTGTGCTTCAGTCTGGGTTCAGCAGAGCACCCCCCTGCCCAATTAAAACAGACCTGTTTTGAGGTTCTTCCAGAGTATCTTCTTCTAGAATTGTGTTGTTCTCCAGATATTGTGGATTTTTTTGCTTCAAAATCAGTCTAGAGGCTTCATATGTTGTTGGTTTGAGGGGAGGTTAGAGGAGGTTACAGAGACTCCTGTCTGATCTCCACCACCATGGCTCCACCCCCGAAAGCAAGTCCATAGTATTTCATAATATAGATTTTCTTTGCAGTTTACCAAAGGTATGTCCAAAAATTTTATGATATTGGAAATCTTATTGTTAGTGCCCTTATCATCATTGTCCTCATTATCATCATTTTACAAGATGAAGGAATTGTTATCAACCTTTCTATTATCAATGAACATATTAATCTTGGGCAAGTTATATTTATTTTATAATATTGTAAATAGTCTGACATTAAATACACATATTGAATTAAGCTAGGAGAAAACTTTCACCAGTAATATATGAACAAAAACAGTCATATCAAGTGAAATATTTGGGAATCTAGGAACTGTACAATTGGAAACAACAGGTGGAGATAAGTTCCATAATGAATGTTTCAAATTAGATTACCGTTGTTCATAAATTATTTATAATTGTAAGTGGTTTGCCAAATTCACCTCTAAAATGGGTCTTTATTTTCTTTTCTTTAAAGATTATATCACATGGTTATGATAAAGGGATAAATAAACCTTCAAATATAGATCAAATTAGTTTATTTCCTTTACATTAGCACTCACAACTTGCAAAATGAAATGTATCGATAAACTCATACAAAAATAGCCTATGCTGAGCAAGAAAAAGGAAGTGTCATAAATTACCAAGAGCATGAAGAAAAAGTTTATTATTGAATTATCATTTATTGGGGAAAATGTCAGAAGTGTATAAGATGTGCTGTATTTTTGTATTATTATCTGACCTTTTACTCAATTCCATCCTTATGGAATATACTGCAAATTAATACCATGGAGTGAAGTATAATTGAATTTTAAGAATATTTGACATATACAAAAATACTACTTTTAAAAACATATCTTTAATTTATCATATACAAGAATAATTCATGAAAAGTCTAAAATTTTTGAAGTGTATACTTTAAGCCTTTATGACATAGTCTGTGCCTAAATCTTTTATCATCTCCTGTATGGAAAAAAGGCCCATTTTTTAGGAAAAAAAATTAAATTTTAAAAAATGGAATATTAAACATCTTATTCAATACACCACTTATTAAAAGTGCAATAATACTTCTTGATTCATTAAAATTAAATATATCAATTATTTAATACAATTTTTCTACAGCTTTATCAAATGTATTTGGCTTATCAAGTAAAACTATATAATTATTATGTTGTCAATTCACTGAAGATTTCATATTTTTTCTCCTGATCATACTGTAGTAATGATTGAGGGAGATACGTAATAAATGATTTTTGGCCCATATTGCAAGAGTGCCAAATATGCTAAGATATGTATTAACATGCTAAAATAAAATAAAAAAAGAAATTCAAAGTAATTAAAATATTCAATTTATTTATTTGGATACTTACATGTGTCTTAATAGATTTGTAAATTATCTTTAAAAAAGACATTTACTAATGTTAATATAACAGAAGCCTCATAACCCCAGTATACTAAATACAGATAGGTATTTATATTACATAATCAAAAGAGAGGAATGATGTTGATACAGTACATGGCAAATAGTGTCAAATATATAAAAGTAAATTTTTAATCAGTCAAAACTTCTCCATAAAGTAATACTAAGAATAAGACTGATTTTCATTATTCTATTGGATTTACTAATAGTATCCAAAAATTGCTTTTCTATTAATGCAGTTTAGAAAACAACAAGGATGCAAGTATGTATTTAAAAGCTTTTTCGTCCATAATATCTAAGTGATTTTAGAGAATAATAAAGCAAATAACTATCTCTTGTGATTTTTTCCTGAGATAATAGTCATTCAGGATCAATTCATTGACACTATAATATTCAATGTGGTTATTCTTTGACATATATTCTTTGACATAGTTATTCTTTGCCATGAATCTAGATTTCCAACACAATACTACTATGGATATCATTTTAGTATATACCAACTCTATAAGAAATGTAATATAGAATTACATGCACCAAATGTTCCATATTTCACAAAATTAAACATTGCAACATAATATGTCACAAATGCAGACTTCAAAATAGCCTGGAGAACTAAAACAATAAATTGTACTATTACCATACCATTATCATCAACTAAATTATGTCTTACAATTGCTTATATAATATAATACTGATTCTTTTAAAAAAAAATCCTGATGAACAACTTTTCAATAGATAATAATGATCACCAAAATCATAATCTTTGCTAAATAGAAATTGTTTCCAAATATAGAAATAAATATAAGATCAAATTTACATTGAAACAGTATGTGACATCAGATCTATGTAATCCCATCTGCTCCTTGAATTATGTAGGAAATGATTATATTGAGCTTGTATAGCATAAGAATATATCCCAAAGCTATATAAAATTCTTTTTAAAAACCCACTTATTCAATAGTGTATCAAACAGTGAATACAATGGAATAAGACAGCTCAGTTACTTAGTAGAGAGAATGTTAGGTTTGGAGTGAGAAAGAATTGAGTTCAAATGTAGCCCCTGCCTCTTAATATCTGTGTTACACTAGACAAGTTAATTAACCCCATGTTCATCAGTTCCCTCATATGTAAAATGAGCTATCAAAAGAAATGGAAAACCAGTCCTGTAACTTAGTCAAAAAAAATTTAGGGTTATGAGAGTTACAAATGAATATAACACATAAATAATGGAATGCTAATAGAACAGGGTCTTTTCCCCATAAATTTTCTATTCTAACATCATTGTAAAAAATTATAACTAGGTTATAATAATAACTTGAACAACAAAAATTTATTTATATAGCACTTTACGATTTTCATATATTTGTAATATTATATAACTGAAATAGATGATCACCTATTCTTTCTATATTCTATTCTTTTTAAAATTATTTAGCTAGCAAAATTATTCATTTTTAATCAGGATTTGAATTAAGGCCATCTGAGTATACATCTCCCTCTTCATTATCATATTTCTAAAAAATGTATTATATCTTTATTTTTAAAAATATATATTCTGCAGACACTTATAGGAAAGGTATTCTGCTCTCAAAGAATTTATAATGGAACTATAATGGAAATAAGGTATGTGGTGAAGAAATTGTTTTTTATTGGAATGATTAAATTGAGATTTCCATTACATAAGAAATGGATTTCAATCCTTTGATACATTAAAGAAATTTTCATTTTATGGTAGCTTGTTACAATTAAAAGAAGCAGGAAAAAAGTGGGCTATCATTTAAAGTGGTGGTTAGCTCAGTTTGGCTATCAAATTTTTATAAGTTCTGATAAGCTACAAATTAATCTTCTATAAAAATAGATGTTCCTTTATTTTCCTTCTTGTCACCAACTTCCTCCACTGAAGTACCTATAGCCCTTGTTTTCTGCCAAATATGTCTCTAAGGAAACATAACATTGTTCCTTGAAATCTTAATGGCTATTAGCTCTGTTCTTCTTTTCTTCATCAAAATTAACTAAAGTCACATGTCTGCAATCAACTGTGAAGTTAGAATTTATGTGTCTAATTGACAGTGATAATTATTCATATTTATGAAATTATTAAAGGCATTTTTCAATTTTTTCTTACTAGAAGTTCCTGTTATAGGAGTCAAAGCCATTTTAGGAGGCAGAACTATTTTTGCCTTGCAGGACCTTGAAAACCTTTTTATATAAGCTGCATTTATGCGTAAGGCTAGCTCTGCTTGACAATAAAAATTAGTCTCTGAATTTTTGTTTAGCTTTATTTTACCAATGACAATAATGAGAAAATCAATTAAAGCTACTCAATCATCTGCCATATTCTGTGAATGTATAAAAGGAAGACATATATAGGGGTGGAATAAGCATATGTAGAGTGATTACTACACTGTTCAGACTGTCTTTTTATAACCCCGAGAAAAAGTTGAAATAATTATCCCATTTTTATAAGAAAAGTAAGAGAAACATATTGAGGGATTTCCCCAAGGTCACATGGTTTTGAACTGAGGTGTTACTCATCCCAAGACCCCTGCTCTGTTCATTGTACCACTAGCTACTGTCAAATTTTCGAAAGAAAATTCTATATTATAGAACTTTCAATATAGTACAACTGAGGGTGAGCTCTCTATCCTGAAAGCTCCATCCAAAAATACAAGCATATATTTCTATTCACTTTTTAAATAATATATAAATGCCATTGTATAGAGAGAAATCTATTTTTATAAAATCTCGAGTGAGCTGGCATTGCTCCTTTCAGTGTCATTGATTAGTATGTTCCTTTTGGAAGCTATTGTGTGCCTAGATCAGTATTGAGATATATACGAATAATTGCCAAAGCTGAATTCCTCAGGAAAACCAACCTCTTAATCTTGGCAAGGTTAGTCTAGATGATAAATAGCTCTGTCAATTTATTTTGAGGATTTAAAAGAAGAGGATTAGCAGTGAACTTTTTTGGAATTATTGGAATATATTCCTGCTATGTAATGGAGATCATCCCTCTTGTTTTGGGAATCCACTAATAATCTATTGTGTCCTCAAATGAGTGACTGAATTTCTTCAGTAAGATTATATCTCTATGTAAAGCAAAGCAGTGCCAACCAGTTTGAGTACATGAGCTTACATGAATCTTCTTCATAAACTCATAAGCAAGATTATTTCCATTCACACATTTTCTCTTTTTATATACTTAATCATAATAAAACTGTCTTCCCAATTGAAAATTTCATTATGCTGCTTAACTATGATAACATTATTACTTTAAATTTACATCAATTTTTGTGGGAAAGTGAAATAAGCTCTTAAAGTCAGTTCTTTAAAATATAAATATAAAAATACAGCTGGCTTTATATTCCTGAAATTGTAGAGAAATATGTTGAGTCATAGGAATGGGTATATTGATGATAATACCTTTTTACTTTGAGGGATTACTTGTCTTTTGGTTGCCTTTCTCCCTCCTTTCTATCAGACTACAACAAATTTTGGTATTATTGTTGTCAATGATCTTTCACAAATCTTTCATAGAGCATCAGCTCAGTGTTTTCCTAATTAGTCTTTTGGATTTCATGCAATATTTATAGTGTCCATCTATTATGCTTCAATTTCACTAGGAGACCAGTGCTCTTCTTTTATTTCACTATTTCAGAATTTGTCTTTTTTTATCTCAGCATTTTCTTTATTTGCCTTTCTTTAATCAAAAGTGATTTAGAACACCTCCTAAATAGCTTCAATTTCTTTATATGAAAACTGCCTGTTCATATCCTTTGACCATTTATGAATTGGGGAATGGCTTACATTTTTTAAAATTTGACTTTGTATTCTGTATATTTAGAAATAAATGAAGCCTTTTGTTATACAAACTTGCTGTAAAGGTAGTTTCCCAGCTCTTTGTTTTTCTTCTAATATTGGTTAAATAATTTAATATAAGCCAAATGATATCTTTTGCATTTTCTAAGCCTCTCTATCTTATGTTTAATCATTAATTCATCCCTTCCCCATGGATTTTACAGGTAGACTATTCCTTGCTCTTTTAATTTGCTTATGATGCCACCCTTTATATCAAAATCATGCACCCATTTTTGGCTTTATTTTGGAACATGATGCCAAATGTTGTTCTATACTTAGTATGTGTCTCTTGTGTTCCAGGTTTCCCATTAGTTTTTTTTTCAAATACAGAGTTCTTATTTCCAAAACTGGGGGGTTAGGGTTTATTAAATACTAGTTTATTATTAGTCATTCACTGTTGTGTTTTGTGAACTATATCTGTTTCCTTGATCCACTACTCTATTTCTTAATCAGTACCAGAGAGTTTTGATAATTATTATTTTATAATATGTCTTGATATTTGATATTACTAGTATACCTTTATTCATATTTTTCTATTATTCCCTTGCTATCCATGACCTTTTGTTCATGGATTTTGTTGTTATTTTTCCTATCAGATTTTTTTTTTTTTGGTAATTTGGCTGACGTAACACTGAATAATCAAGTTAGTCCAGGCTGACTTGTAATTTTTGTTATATTGGCTCAATCTACTCATGAGCAATTGATATTTTCACAGTTTTTTTAGATCTGATTTTATTTGTGTGAAAACTGTTTTGCAATTGTTTTCATGCTGTTTCTGTGTTTCTCTTGGCCGATAGACTCCTAAGCATTTTAAATTATTTATAGTTTCTATTTATTTTAAGTGGAATTTCTTTTTTTATCTCTTGCTGCTGGGGTTTGTTGGTCACATAAAGAAATTCTAATGATTTAGGTGGGTTTATTTTATATTCTGTACTGTGCTAAAGTTATTAATATTTCAAGTAATTTTAATTCATTCTCTAAGGTTCTCCTATACCATCACGTCATCTAAAAAGAGTGTTGGGTTTTGTTCTCATTACCTATTTTAATTTCTTCATTTTATCTTTTCCATCTCCTTCTGACAACTCATTTTTGATTTCATGAACATATAAAGCAATTTCTTCCTAGTATCATCCACTGTTTTGTGATAATCACCTAGATATGTCTAGCACTGATTCTCTCGGTCTTTGAATATGAACAGAAATTGGATATGTGGTGAGATAAGTAATTTCATTGTATTTGGAAATTCTGTTAAGGAATTTCCTTTCTACCATGCAAATTGGAAGGTGTTTTTTTTTTTTTTTAATCTGGTAAGTCTTAGAAAGTTGTCTAGGATAATGAAAGTTCATTACTTACTCAGGGTAGCATAGTCAATATTTATCAGAAATGCTATTTCAAATTTAGTTCTCATTGCTCACAGGCCAACTTTACGTCTCCTATTACAAAATGCCTCTCAAGTTTCTGATTACATTGAAAATTATATTGCTTTGAATTTTCTTAGTGTACTTGTACATTTTTGGGTTTTCATCTCATATTTTTAGGTGATTATCACATCTCAAGTGTACCATTGAAATAGCATCCTAATTTGTATGTTTCTCTGAAGTATCTCCATTCCATTTCACTCTGTCCTTGACAAAACAGCCAAATGATTAAAATGTTGAATCTTGTATTTATGTTGTATTTTAATATATAAATATTCGTTTTGTTTTGATCCTAAGATCCTGATTATATCCTTGAAAAATTCTATACTTGAGTAATCTTTTTTACAAAATGAGAAAAAGAAAACTTTGGGTTATAAAGCCAATGTTAATGTCCTAAAATTTCAAGATGTTCAGTATAGAAATGCTTTGCTGCATGGTTTAAAGTACTTCCTATCCTACTACAGTTCATCCTTCAGAGGCTGAATGTCCAATTTTCTAGGATTCTTAACCATTGTTATTATGTTTGTTTATATGGTCAACTAGATCATGATTTTCAGTCTTAAAAAGATAAGTGCTAATTGTCAGGAAATCTCCAATTTAGATTGATAAGATAGTCATGTGTTTCTTTATTTGGGTTAGATTTTTTTTCAAATAGCAGTACTAAGGATATGAATATTGTAACTTCAGACAGACAATATGTGTTTGACAGTAT
The DNA here is from genome assembly GCA_023553655.1 of Myrmecobius fasciatus. Classification (NCBI taxonomy): domain Eukaryota; kingdom Metazoa; phylum Chordata; class Mammalia; order Dasyuromorphia; family Myrmecobiidae; genus Myrmecobius; species Myrmecobius fasciatus. The sequence continues at coordinate 11,738 of JAJPUD010019029.1, forward strand.
TAGATGTTCTTTAGGAACTCTTACCATTTGTACATCTGATCATTGGTTTTAAAAATTGTTTTCACTGCTTTGGAAAGAGGAACTTTTTTGAAATTCTCCTCAAGGAACAGATTCTTATACTTTTTATATTGTAAATTAATAATTTTAGTAAAGTGATAATTGGAATTTTCTACTTGTCATTCATGTTGGGGAAACACTTTATAAAAACAGTGATGGTGAAAAGCATGGAGAGATTTGTAATCTTAAAGTAATAGTGAAATATCATTTTAAATCATTGAGTTTGAAAAAGAAATTCAGGTTTGTACCTCATTCATTAGGGATTTCTAGGTGGCATAGTGGATAAAAGATTCAGATCTAGAGGTAGGAGAACTCAGACACTGGCTTCAGACACTTACTAGTTGTGAGACCTTGTGCAAGTCATTTAACCCTATTTGCCTCAGTTTCCTCATCTGGAAAAAATGAGCTGAATTAGAAAATGATAAAAACACTCTGGTATTTTTGCCAAAAAACCCCAAATGGAGTCACAAAGAGTTAGACATAACTGAATAACTAAACAATAACAAGTTCTGTAATTAGAGACAGCAAACTCTATAGATTATCCTTTTTCTTCCCAAATCATTTGTAATCTTTCCTAACTCTGAATCTTCTATTTAAATCCTTAATGTGGTTATCCTTAAGAGCCTGCCTTTATTTGATTGTTTTCACAATCTTCATACTTGTACCATTATGATTTCTAGATCATTTTTTTTCATAGGAGCATCAATTATTGCCTCCATTTTAATGACTCCTAAATTTGGATCTCTCCTTATGATGTTTCTTAGCCAGATAGCCATTTTGGTAACTGCTTCTCAGCAGTTACTCTACTGGTCTTCACCAGTATACCAAATTCTACTTAAAAAACTAGTTTTTTCCCAAATCTTTTTCCAGTTTTTACTTCACTATTTCCTTTCATAGAAAAAGCATTTACTATTTTCCCACATTCAGATCCTTAAATTCATCATATTTTTCTACTCCATCACCTCCCCATCTAATAAATTCCATGATATTGTTGATTTTATCTCATAAATATTTCAATCTTTGCCTTCAAAGTGCTTAAACTTCTAAATAAAAACTCCTCCTTTTGATTATGTAAGTTCTAATTCTAATCAGAACCCCCTACAAATAGGAACATTATATGGAGTCATTTTACAATGACTCCAGGCGGAAAAGCAGACTGATTTTGTGTTTTATAAAGTTTTATAAAGTTTCTTAGAGTTGAATCCTGTGTCAGTAGCTCAGTTTCTACCTTATCATTCTTAATCTGTCCATAAAGGTTGTGATTTCTCATGAAAATTGCTGATGATCTTGCAATCCATGTATAGATTTATGTTTTATATCATCTCTATAGTAACAAAAGTGTTTTTCTTTCCTCATCAAATCTCATGTAAATTAACAGAATGGCTTTCAGAGATACTTTTTCAATATTTTATGTAAAAAAGATTCAGGGTCTTTTTGCAATCATGTTCTCCTATTATCTGACCTGTATAATAACCTCATTTCCTTACCTTACCATATTACTTTCTCTCTAGTTATGAAGCCTACCTCTTAATGGATCTTCCCTTATAAAAAGTATGGAATATCCCATCGTTCTTGCTCATTATCCCAAATAACACTCATGATAAAGAATATAGGTAAGCAACTATTCTAAGGGAAATGAAAACAATGCTTTACTGACATCATCCACTTTCTTATCACTGAGAATTATGCCATTGTTGTTATAGAAAGTGAAAGTTGTAAAGAGATTACTGCTAGTGTATGTAACCCATAATTACCCATCCCCTCCTTCACTTAGTGTTTTTACATGGTGCATACTGAATCTTTTTGACCAGATGCAATTTTCCCAGATTAGCATTTGCCCTCAAATCACAAAATCCCTAAATATTAAGTTGCAAGAATGTAAAGGGCAGAAAGGTATTTTGCTGACAAAAGTAGAAAAGAGATTTGTCACAAACTTGAAATATGTTTTGCAATTTGTGACGTGTTTGAAATATTTTACACCTAATTCTGTTTCTTGTTACAAAGATACAAATATTGTTTTCCTAAACTTACTCTAAGCTAACTTAATGGCTTACTTCATTACCTCCTATACTCTTAAAAATCTTTCAAAATACTATGAAGATTGTAATTTTTATTGATCCAGTCATGTCATTCCTTTCATTAGTAGTTCCCAATTTCTTTAATTGAGTTGTAGCCCTTCTGCCTGTCAATAAATAAACTCCACAATATATCTTTCATTCCTATATATTACTTTTCCTTTTTTGTGTATTCTATACTTCAAATAACATATAAGACATTGTGTTGCCAACAATTATGCCTCAGATTACCATCCCTTCTTATTTTTTAATTATTTAATTGGTATCCATATTTTAAGCTCTTTTCTAATGTTGTTATATGTGCAATTTATCATGTGCTATTGTACATTATAGATATTTGTATTCCTATATTTTCCCCTCACAAGAAATTCAACCAGAAATATGTGTTATATTTTTTTTGAAACATTAATTTTCTATAAAAAATCTCTTTGCTATATATCCTCCCTTTGTTGTTTTAAATGATCATTCAGCTTCTCAATTATACTTATCCTTCTCCCTTGAATTTTTAATTATAGTAAGGGATATGCAAATGTCAGTTTTATGCTCAATTTGGAATAAAATGTACCTAGTTTTAAATCTCACTTTTAATATTTTCAAGCTGTGTGACCTTAAGAAGTTACTTTGCCCTTCTCATTGTCAGTTTTTTCTTCAGAAAATAGCAAAAACAGTGCTTTTAGTCAACAGTTCATGTGTTTCATTTGAGGTAACAGTGAATAATAGTGTATAAGTAATCTAGAGATTAATATTTTAATTTTTATTATTGTGCTATATGCTAGAGACTTTGTTATTTTCTCAGTGTCTGAGGATATCCATGTGTTTACTAGTCTTGTTTATTTTTTTAAGTCATTTTATACAATATGCATGCAAAGTTCTTACTAGATCAATGATGTTAATAGTAATTCATTTTTTCTAATTTCATGTGAAGACAAGTTTTGGCATTCCTTTTTCTTCATCATATAATGTAACCAGAAACATTACTAAAATGTTAATTCTGTAGGGTTCTCCAAATATAGCATCATATCTGCTGCAAAGAGTAATAAAGTAGTTTTCTTTTCCTTATTGCCTATTCTAATTCCTTTGATTTCTTTTTATTTTTATTTCTATAGCTATGAACTTAGTGTTATATTAAATAATAGTGGTGTATATATGGATATAATAGTATGTATCGAGATAATGATGTGATTTCTGTTGGTTTTGTTGTTGATATGATACATTTTTAATAGTTTTCCTAATATTGTATCAACCTTGCATTCCTTTCATTGGAACCAACCTGGTCATAATGCATAATCCTTGTGATATAATGTGGCAATTACCTTGCTAGCAATTTGTTCATAATTTTTGCAGCAATATTAATTAGGGAAATTAGTAAGCAATTATTTTTCTCTTTTTTAGTATTTTCTCGTTTGGGTAGCAATACCATATTTGCATCATAAAAGGAGTTTTGGTCACACTCCTTCCCCTATTTTTCCAAAAATCAATAAGAAAATTAAGTCATTTGTTAATTTGATTTAAAGCCAGTTCCCAAATTTGTTTATTAACTAAACAGTTTTTGTTTTACTTTCTGTCATTAATTTTCAGGATTTCAAATTTTATGCCCAATTGTTCTTTTTCTGTATTTGCTTTTAGCTACAAAAAGTAGCTAAAAGCATTCATTTACCTTTTTTTGTTTCATTTTGTTGAATAAGATTTTAGAGAAAAAAATTTTCCCCTAAGTACTGTTTTGGCTGTATCTCATATATTTTGATATGCTATCTATCTCATTGTTGTCATTCTCTTTAATGAGTTTATTGATTCCTTCTGTGATTTGTTCTTTGACCCATGTTTTCTTTAGGATTATATTATTTATTACAATTTATTTTTAATCTATTTTCCACTGCATTGTATGAAATCTAATTTTTGTTGCATTGTAATATGAAAAATACATTTAATATTTCTGAATTTTTACATTTGATTTTGAGATATTTATGCTTTAATTTTAAACTTTTTTTTAAACTATTTTTGTATTTGTGCCATGGGCTGATGAGAAAAAAGGTTTATTCATTTTTGCTCCCATTCAGTTTTTTCCCAAAGATCTATCATATCTAACTTTTCTAATATTCCCCTCTATTTTAATAGGTCATTCACATCTCTTCATATGAAATAATTTACACCATTCTACATCTCTTTTCTTTTTTTTTTTACTCAGAACTCTCCTCTTTCCTTTCCTTAATTTTTATGCCATCCCCAAATTTGCCTTATACTTGTACCTTCTGTCTATATATGTTCCTTCCAGCTATATATACTATTAGTGATTTTTCAGAATTTTTTTCCTTTGTATGGATGCAAACAATTAGCTCTGTTGAATCTTATGTCGTCTTCTAATTTTTTTACTTATTCAGGTTACTCTGGTATATTGATATTGGATGAAAAATTTTGTTTTAATTCCAGTTTTATTTTGAAACTTTGAAATCTTTCTACTTCATTCAATGAGGATTTTTCCCTTGATGTATTATGCTTGTGATTTTAAGTGATTCTTGGTTGTAATTTTAGTTCCTTGCTTTCTTGAATATGATGTTATATTCCCCTGATGTATTAAAGTTAACATTACAGGATTACCTGTGTAATGCTGATTGCCTTTGGGATAAGTACTCACTATTCAGCAAAAACTGCTGCTGGGAAAATTGTAATCCTGATTGCTTGTTTATGGCTCCCCAATGTTTCAATTGCAGAATTTTTAATTTGAACTGATAACTTTGAAATTTGGATGTAATGTTGCTTATAATTTTAAATTTATGATCATTTTCCTGAGTTGTTTTGCTCTCTGGTTCCAGGATATTAGGTAATTTTCCTTAATAATTTCTTGAAAGATGATGTCAAGTTCCTCCTTTTGATTATGGCTTGCAGATACTGCATTTATTCTGACATTATCTCTCTTGTATCTATGTTCTATGTAAGTTGTTTTTTCCAATGAGGTATTTTATATTTTCTTCAATTTCTTCATTCTTTTGAATTTGTTTAATTGATTCTTCATGTCTCATAGAGACATTAACTTCCTTTTGCTCAATTCTAACTTTTTTAATTAAAGCTTTATATGTTCAAAACATCTGCAAGGATAATTTTCAACATTCATCCTTGCAAAATATTGTGTTCTAAAATTTTTCCTTCCCTTCCCCTCACTCCCTCTCTTGATGGGAAATAATCCAATATATGTTAAATGCATACAATTCTTATATTATCTTCTATTATCATGCTTCACAAGAAATATAACATCAAATAGGGAAAAAATGAGAAAGTAAATAAAATGTAAGAAAACAACAAAAAAAGAATAAAAATATTATGTTGTGATCCACACTCAGATCTACAGCCCTCTTTCTGGGAGCAGATGGCTCTCTTCATCACAAGACCATTGAAACTGACCTGAATCATCTCATTTTTGAAAAGAGTCACATCCATCAGAATTGATCCAGTGTTCCACATGGTATAATGACAGTGATTCACTACTTACTCTTGTCATTTGAGTTACCAGAAGTCATAATCTTAACATTTTTAAAAAATAAATTTTGAGTTCCATATTTGTTTCCTCTCTTCTTTTATTATCCTCTGTCTAGATCAGTAAATGATTCGGTGTAGGTTATATATGCAAAATTATGTAAATCATATTTCCATATTAGTCATATTATGAAAAAAACATTTAGAAATAATAAGTTTGCAAAAGAAAAAAAAACACAAAAATTAAGGAAAATGAAAATAGTATGCTTCAATATGCCTTAAGACATCAGTTTTTCTCTGGACATGGTTAGCATTATTCCATCATAAATCTTTTGGCATTGTCTTACATCATTATACTGTAGGTATTGCTGAGAAGAGCTAAGTCAATTATAGTTGATTGTTACACAGTGTTGCTATTGCTGGGTACAATGTTCTGCTCATTTCTCTTTGCATCAGTTCATGTGAGTCTTCCCAGATTTTTCTCTAATCTGCATACTTGTAATTTCTTATAACACAACAGTATTCTGTCTCCCAATAAGTTGTATATCATCTAAATTTCTTCCCCACCACAAAAACAGCTGCTAGAAATATTTTTTACTTATAAGTTCTTTCCTCATTTTATGATCTCTTTGGGATACAGAACTAGTCATGATATTGTTGTATTAAAGGATATGGACAGCTTGATTGCACTTTAGGCATTGCTTTAAATTGTTTTTCAGAATGTTTGGATCAGTTTGCAACTCAACTAACAATTTGTTAGTGTCCCAATTTTGCCACATCATCTCCAACATTTATCATTTTTATTTTCTGTCATATTGGTCAATTTGATTAGTGTGAAGTAGTAATTCAGAAGTTTGACTTAGGTAATTTAATTCTTAATCAAAACATCATTTATTAAGGTCTAGGAGAGAATGTAAGGAACATTTGGCTTTTCATTTTGAAAATAAGTGATTCCTAATCAAGATAACTAACTTTTTCACTGTTACATAAAATGCAGATTTGGGATTTTATCCTTTGACTTTTTTTCTAATCAAGCTCATTTTTTCATCTTTGACAGATTCTCCCCTGTCAATCTAGTAGTTATTCTTCAATAGGAAGTTTGGAGCTCTACACTATATCTATTTCTCTAAAAATGCCTTCACTTTTGTACTTTTTGTCATATTAGCCACACAATTCAATACATTTTAATTTAAATTTTTATATACTTTATTTGCCCCTTTAAATAGAAAGTAATATTAAGTTTGGTATCTATCCCCTAACAAATGTTTCTGTAATTTGAAATTATTAATCTTTTATTTTTTATAAGGACAGTTTATGTAATCATATTCACTTCTAATTTTATTGGGGGTAGTTTTGATAGTTTCCTAAAGTTTAATATGTCTGTTTTCTTCAGTCTAACAGTATCTGAATGGTGAGGATATTTGTGTCATTATCTCATTGGAGAATGTTTAGCATGGCACTGCATCAGTCCTTAGTGAGCAATAAAGAATTAAATAGCAGTATAAAGGATGACAGGGATTGTCATAGCATCTCCTCCCTTCTTCTATCCTTTCTTCCTGTGTTCTTGAAACCAAAATGATGGCCCAGTACTTGAATGTTAATGCAGCTTATGGAGGCTAATACTGTGCTATACTGGTTTGACCTTTTCAGTATTCTATGTCTGATTAACTGCCCATCTTGCCCCTTTACCACCACTCTGGATAGAAAGAAGTTGAAATGGCCAACCAATCTAGTATAAGCATATTGAAAAGGTCAGGCTGGTAGAGTTCAGTTCTCCAATGTACAAATCATTGTAAGTTGTGTAATTTAGACATCTCATTCTCCTGACACATCAATGTGCAAGAACTGAAAACAACAAAACAGATTAAATTCATTTGGAATCAGAAGAATGAGAAGGAATCAATAAAACAAATGTCAATAAAGTCTTAAGTGGAAAAGAAGGCAAGAGGCAAGCTATTAGCAGATCTAAGTTAGGAAGGAAGCCAGAAATGCAGAGCTGGGATATGTGTAGTCCCAGATCAAGCTATGACATGGTTGATGAATTACAGAAGTCACAAGGGTTCTCAGATATTGACCAAAACATATCCCTTTTCATTTAATTGTGGATTCTTTAGTTCTGACATCCATGCCCCTTGCACATAAACAGGGAGAGAAGTTTCTCTCCCCACCTTTCCACTTCACATGAAAGTATTGTCAATATAGTCAATTATATTCCTAAAAAGAAAGTAAAAGAAAATAAAAAAATTCTTGGCCCCTACATTGCCATTTAATAACAAGTACATAACTAAGTCTTGGTAGTATCAGACTTTTCATTTTTCTGTGTGTAAAGTTCACTTTGGGGTATGGAGCAATTTGTTAACTCCTCTCTTTTTCATTATGGAATTTATTATTTAGAAGTCACAGCCTCTGAGATAGCAATGAATATTTTTAGATCCTCATTGACTGGAATCTACTTTTCAATCTCAAATTGTTATATGTTTGCATAAACCACAGTCAAGAAAAGTGACTGATTTAATTAAAGAATCATCAATTAAATCATGTGTTAAATAGAAGTTTTGACAGGAGCTTTTCATATAATATCTTGTTATATTTTTAAATGATCTATAGGGAATCTTAATAGATTGGCAATGGTAGATGAAATTGGGTGTTTCCTTTTAAAAGAAAGCTAGAGAGAGAGAGAGAGAGAGAGAGAGAGAGAGAGAGAGAGAGAGAGAATGATGGAGAGAGAGAATGATGGAGAGAGGGAAGGAGGAAGGATATGAAAAAATGAATGGTTAATTTCTATTAATGATGCCAGAAACTGAAGGAATGAAATGGATGTGGAAAGTACAGTTGAGAAGTGCTGAAATCTCATGGGCCTGGGGATTTTTATATGTCTGAGAGATAAGATAGAGACATATTGGAGAGCAGTTGATTACAACTATTCAGGACAAATGCTAATTTTCACTGCGTGCTTGATAAAAAAAAAAAAAAAAAAATCCATGAAGCAAATTGAAATTACAAGTGTCAGCAGAAGACAGAAAGATTCACTGCCATAGATTCAATTAAGTAACTAAAAAATGCACTATTTCTATCAAGGATCATTTAGTCTATTGCCTCTAACTGTTTAATTTTCCAAATGCTGCTTGCTAATGTGCATTAGGAAGGATGATATCTACAATAGTGTCACAGGGTTCAAAGAAGAACATTGGAAATTAAAACTCAGTGTGAATTGAGCTCATACAAAGACTGAGCAATCCACTCTCAGTTTTCAACTTTTGTTTTGTCTTGAACTTGGGAATTATATTTTAGTTTGAAGTATAGAAGCATTTTCTTTAAAGTTATCTGCTTTAACAGAACTTCTGAAGTGAATCCTCATCTTCCTCTTAGGCACATCCACAACCTAACTTTCACAGGTAGTATAGTAGCTGTGGCTCTAAAATCCCTAAATAGGATCCTAATTTAAAACTGGATGTCAGTATAGGTTCTTTTTTTTTTCTGGGTAGTTGAGCAATGCTGGAAATTTTCTATCCCAAGGCCAATATTTTTAGTTGTTTAGATGCTACTTCATTTGCATATTGATTTTATGCTGGTAGTATCCTCTTAGAATCTTTACAGGGAGTAAGAAATGTTCTTGGGGAAAAAAGAGAGAGAATTTGTATTAATTCAAATATTTATTTTGTACAACAAATTCAACATGTTATGGGTAATAAATTGTGGAGTGGGTTACAGAAACATAGTATCTTTTATTTTAGAACAGACCTTGATAAACATGGAATATACTTTTTGTATTTATGTGGGAAAAGAGACACAAACATGGGAAGAGGTTTGTATTCACATAAGTGAATTCCTGAAAAACATATTAAATATTGATACAGTAGCACACATCAATGCCATATCAGATGTAGCATTATCTATGACTAAAATATTATTTATTTTCTGCTAATATTAATTCAAATTTCAGAAGTATCTTAATGTCTAGAATATACTTTTTTTTTACTATTTATGAGGTAGGTATTAAATTAATATTAAATTTACAGAGAAGAAAATAAAATTTCTTAGAGAAGTGATTTGTCTAACATCATATAGGAGTCATAATTTAGATATTATTGTCACTCTAAATAATTTGATAGGATAGCATCAATGAAAGCAATGTCAATGTGACATAACTAAGTTTATCAATATAGATCATGGCAAAAAGGTAACTGGTGACTGGTTCATATTCCTTCATGATGAAACATGCTTGCTTTTTCCAGTTTATTATCTTGATTCTCTCTTTGCCTTATTTTATTTCTCTGTAAAATGACAACATATTTGTTCCTATAGGAAAATTTCCATTTTAGTTTTTATTTTTTATGAAAAGGAAGGCATTCTTTCATCTTAAGAAGTTTATATTCCATTAAGAGAACACAACATATATATTTAAGTTAAGTTACAAAGCAGTAGAATGACCCATTGTCTTTTATGATTATTGAAGATCTAAAAATGAAAGTAATTATAGGCATTATATTGCCTTACAACATTATTATTTAAGGTTCATGATGGTTAAAACAATGTATGAATTCCCTTTATATCACTCCAATTCTGACACATAGTTCTAGATATAAATACTAAAGAAATATTTGTTGAATATCAAATACATTTACTAAAACAGCCTAATCAGACTTTGACAACATATATCGTGCTTATCACATGTAAACTGATTGCCTTTAAGAATAAAAACCTACATCAAGATTTAATATAATTGGGGGTTTGTGGGTGGTAAGAGGAGTCACAGAATCTTGAAGTCAATATACATTTACATAAGAATTTAGTCTTTATAATATATAATCTCCAAAATTATCTTTTTCTCTAAATTTTTCCGTTCTAAAGAGAAACTAAAGGCAAATTAAAGATACATTTTTATATATAATTTAGATCAGAAAAGTATTATACAAGAATTTATACAAGATTATGCAAGAATCTCAATGTGTCAAGGCAGAAAGGTGCAGCTGTGGATAGTGTGTTAGGCCTGAAGTCAGGATGAATCATCTTAAGTTTAACTATGATCTCAGGCACTTGCTAGGTATACTATCCTGAGCTCATCCTTTAACCTACTTCCCTGAGTTTCCTTATCTTAAAACATCCTTTATTTTTTGCAGAAGTGGTTGAGAACTATATTACTTAGAGGTTTTACATTGTTAGAGTTGTTTATCTTTTAAATGTTTTTACTTTTTAACCAGGCATCACTTCTTAGAAGTCTTCCCAGGTTTTCCTGACACCATGTCTTTCATCATTTCTTACAGTGTAATAATATTCCATTTTCTTTATATTCCATAATTTATTCAGTTTTATCCAAAGTGAATAGCACCTCCTTGGTTTCTGCTTCCTTGTCTTTTCGAAATAGTTGTTATAAATATTTTTTATACATTTGTTTACTTTTTTCTTTATTCAGTTTTGTTTTCTTATAATTTACATTGTGGTTTTACTGGGTCCAATAGTATGCAGAAGGTAATCAACTTTAGTTCATAATTTGTAATTGCATTATAGATTCATCATTCAAAAAGGTATTAAAGTACCTGTAATTTTACTTCTTCTCTGAGACATTTCAGTCTGGTTCCAATTTGAATTTGTTTTTAATTGCATTTGTTTAATGTTAGTGATTTCATTCTCACTTCTTTAAACTGAATTTTTTGATATATGTATGGTTTACTGAAATAAAAAAGTCAAGATTGCTGATATACCTTTTTAAAACATGAAACTAAATGTTTCTGTCCATAGTAATTAATTAAATTTAGCTTTTAGCACTACAAAAGTGTTCTGCATTTACATGATATGAACTGTATATAATATCATGATTAAACAATGGTAATGACTTTAATGTTGAATTTAACTATCTTGTTCAGACTTTTGTGTTTCTCATACACCGAAAAAAATGAATTTTATTCTTGTGTTTCAAATTCAATAAAAAAAACCCCTTTCTTTTATTGTTATAAAAAAAGCCACAGGACCATTCTGAACTCAGCAAAAATGAAATTAGGCATGTGTGCTTCAGGCATCCTCCTTAGTAGCTTTGTGTAGCAAACATAGTTTTCCAGAAACAGAAGGGCACTCTATGTATTGGCAGGTATTTCTGAAATCTTCTGGCTTGCATACATATACATACATACATATATATATATATATATATGTACATATATATATATATATATATATATATATATGTTTGAATGCATTCACTTATCATGGCTTTCTTTTGTCTTTGCTTTCCATTTTCCCAGATTTCAATAACTCCTTTTGCTCAGTTAACCAGGAACCTTATTATATGCTATTTAGGAAAGTCATGTTCAAAACAGAGCCCTGCCCCCAAGATCAAGTTTCAAATCAATGACCCAGTAAGACAACTGTTATTTATCTATTTCTGTTTTATATATTGTAAATTATTTTATATATACTATATATATTATATCACTTTGTTATACTTCCATTCTTGTCATTCTTACCAATCCTTCTAGATGAAGACTTAAGGAAGATTTAATACATATAATAAAAATAAACATTTTTCATTAATTAGCCAATTTATCATTTTTCATGCTATAATTACAATAATTGTACTTTCTTGTGTATTAGTCAAACCAAATCAGGAATAAAATAATTAGTTTTCACTGAAAGAGGTTAAAGAGGATTTTCAAAAGTTTATATATATATGTGTGTGTGTGTGTGTGTATGTGTGTTAAATGTATATAAATATATATATATATATAAATATATATATATATATATACATATACATATATATATCCAAAGATGGGTCATCAAAATTATGAGACTAATTATGATATTAAAAAAAACATCAGTTTACTGCTAAAACGTCAGTAAAACAAAAACCTGGCAATAATTTGCTAAAAACCCACAGACCCAGTTGACTGGCCCTTCTTGGTCCTTGGATTGCTTACTTTGCTGAAACAGTTTCTTTTTTAATGGTTTTAATATCTTTATTTTCCTTGTTACATATAAGACAATTTGTATATTAGTTTTAAAAATTTTGAGTTCCAGATTCTCTCCCTATCTCTCTACACTCTGTCCATCCCATTGCATTGAAAAACCCATGTGAAATTGTATAAGACATTTACATAAAAGGCATGTTGGAAAGAAAATGTAGATCTCCCCCATCTTCCCACTCTTCCCCCCCAAAAAAACCCTAAAAAATATGCTTTAGAATGTATTCAGAAACAGTTCTTTCTGTAGGTATGGATAGCATTTTTCATCATAAGTTCCTTAGAGTAGTCTTGCATTATTGTATTGCTGAGTATAGCAAAGACATAAGCAAACAACAACAAAAAAAGGTGAAAATACTATGTTGTGATCCACGTTCAATCGCAAAGACCTCTCTCTGGATGCAAGTAACTTTCTCCTTCACATGTCTATTGGAATTGCCTTGAATCACCTCCTTATTGAAAAGAGCCACATCCATCACAGTGATCATCACATAATCTTCTTGTTACTATGTACAGTGTTCTCATTCTACTCACTCATTCACTCCACTCAGCATCAGTTCATGTAAGTCTCTTCAGGCTGAAATTATCCTGCTGACCATTTCTTTTACAACAATAATATTTCATGACATTCATATACCAAAATGTGTTCAACCCTTTCCCAACTGAGGGGCATCCATTCAGTTTCCAGTTCCTTCTCCTTAGAAAATGCCATAAACATTTTTGCACATGTGGATCCTTTTTCCTTTTTTATGTTGTCTTTCGGATAGTGGCCCAGCAGAGACACTACTGCAATCAAAGGGTATGCTTAGTTTAATAACTTTTTTAACTCCGCCAACCATGTCTTAATGTCCCAATTTTCCCACACCCTCTGCAACATTCATCATTATCTTTTTCTTTCATCTTAGGCTATCTGAGAAGTGGGTAATAGTACATCAGAGGTGTCTTAGTTTGCATACTGAAGAAGGTTCATTCACAGTATACCAAATTCTGGCTTTGATCAGCCACATCGTATGTGTGTGTGTGTGTGTGTATGTGTCTGTGTGTCTGTGTGTCTGTGTGTCTGGCAGTCAATTTGCTTTGGAAGGACAGATATTGGCAAAGAAATAATAATTATCATGAGAGTGTAGTGATTCTCCTAACTCTGAAAGTAATAATTTGAAAGTTGAGACCAAGTTTTGGCCTGACTTTTAATACAGTCCTTATTCTGAAAGTAAAATGGTTTAAGGACTGTGAAGGTATTTTGATAATCAAGTTTCCAAATAAAGAAAAATAATTTTTAAAAGAATCATTAAAATTTTGATTAGAAATACAAGAAGAGTTATATATCAAAGTGTTTCTGATCTCAGAGGAGAAAATGCAATAAATCTCAACAAATATGTTAACTGCCCCTTTTTCCATACCATAGTAACAAAAGAAACTTTTCAGAGAAAATATCAACTTCCCTCTCAAAAACAAAAGTGCTTTTTTCCCAAAAATTGTTTCTAATGTTATTCAGTTCTAAAGTGTGTGTGTGTGTGTGTGCGTGTGTGTGCCCACGTGTGTCTGGGTGTCTGTAATATTTGGAAGAAAATATAAAATTTTATTAATATTTTATATCTTTTATTGGTCTATTCTTGAAGTTTCATCACAATGATTATTGAATTTCAGGATTATATGTATAGAAACAGAATGGTCTTCTTAGCATATTTGCTCTAAATTCCTCCTCTTAGCATTGAGTAAAATTGGGACTGTTAGATGGTATAGTAGATAGAGCACTCACCCTGAGGTTAGGAGGACTTGAGTTTGAATCTGATCTCATATACTTAATACTTCCTAGCTGTGTGACACTGGAAAATGTACTAATAACCTTGGGAAAAGAAAAATGAGTAAAATAAACAGAGGATCAAGTTTTTTTTAAGGTTTCACAGTTGAACTAGTTGATTTTAAAATCTAAGCTAGTTAGTGAGTGATGCAGGTTTTACCTGAGTTCTTTGTAATATAAAATCCAATACTCTACTAACATATCACATTTTCTCTCAAAGTTGAAGAAACATAAAGAATTTTTTTCTTTCTTTTTTTAATTAAAGCTTTTTATTAGTATAACATATGTATGGGTAGTTCCCCAGCATTGATTTTTACAAAGCTTTCCATTATAAATTTTACCCCCAGTCCCCTTCCTTCCCCTAGATGGCAGGAAGTCCACTACATGTTAATAATGTTGAAATAATTGACAAGTTATGCGAGAAAAATCCTATCTACAAGAAAAAAAAAAGAAAATCAGAGAAAGGCAACACAATGCAAGCAAACCTCAATAGAGAGCATGAAAATGTTATGTTGTGGTCCATATTTCATATCCCTCTCTCTGGGTATATATGGTTTTCTTCAGTGAACAATTGGAACTGGTTTGAGACAATTCTTTGTTGCAGAGAGTCATGTCCATCAGAATTGATCATCGTGTAATATTGTTGTTGCTGTCTATAATGATCTCCTGGTTCTGCTCGTTTCACTCAGCATCAATTCATGCAAATCTCTCCAGGCCTCTCTGAAATCGTCCTGCTGGTCGTTTCTTACAGAGCAATAATATTCCATAACATTCATATACCATAATTTTTTCAGCCATTCTCCAATTGATGGACATCCATTCAGTTTCTAGTTTCTAACCACTACAAAAAGGACTGCCACAAACATTCTTGCACATGTGGGTCCCTTTCCCTCCTCTAAGATCTCTTTACGATATAGGCCCAGTAGAAACACTGCTGGGTCAAAGGGTATGCACAGTTTGACAACTTTTTGAGCATAGCTCCAAATTACTCTCCAGAATGATTGGATCCGTTCACAGTTCCACCAACAATGTATTAGTGTCCCAGCTTTCCCACATCCCCTCCAACATTCATTGTTATCTTTTCCTGTCATTTTGGCCAATCTGACAGGTGTGTAGTGGTACCTCAGAGTTGTCTTAATTTCCATTTCTCAGATCAATACTGATTTGGAGCAACTTTTCATATGATTAGAGAGGGTTTTAATTTCATCATCTGAAAATTGTCTGTTCATATCCCTTGACCACTTATCTATTGAAGGGTGGCTTG